>NDXA01000057.1:0-82608 GCA_002105455.1 Hemisphaericaspora xylofermentans | reverse complement strand
GTTTCTCTGAATGTAGTGTATGATGTGGTCCATTTTCCATCTGAATTGGTCATAACGTCAATAATCCCAGTGTAAACCCTGTTGGCATAGTCAGTCACGTCTCCTGTATAACTAGTAGATTCAAATGTGCTTGTTTCAGTGATCCACCTTCCATTCTCATCAGTTACTAACTTCACAAGAGCTGTATGCTCATTACCTTGCTCATCGGTGACAGTCGCAGAAGACGTTCTTGATCTGAATGAACTCGTTGCTGTATTCCAGATACCCCATGTATTGGTGCTAACCTGAACCACTCCAGTGTATACAGCTCCAGCAGCATCTGTGTAAGTTGTCGTGTATGTGATGGGTTTAAATGTACTTGTAATGGTGTACCATTCCCCGTCTTCGTCAGTAAGATGTTGAAGAAGCGCGTTATATTCGTTCCCTTCTTCGCCTGTTATCGTTTGGGTATACTTAGTTGATTTGAACGTGCTTGTTGAAGTGTACCATCTACCATTCGAACTTGTATCAACACTAACAACAGCTGTATGTACCTTTCCTTGCTCGTCCGCTATAATAGAAGTATAAGTAGTAGCAACAAACGTGGATGACGACGTGTACCAGCTTCCATCTTCATCAGCACCAATAGTAACAAACGCAGTGTGTACATCATTGTTTGGATCTGTTTCAATAGTAGTGTATGATGTTTCTCTGAATGTAGTGTATGATGTGGTCCATTTTCCATCTGAATTGGTCATAACGTAAATAATCCCAGTATAAACCCTGTTGGCATAGTCAGTCACATCTCCTGTATAAGTGGTGGATTCAAAAGTGCTAGTTTGAGTTACCCAATTTCCTTCCTCATCAGTTAATAACTTCGCAAGAGCTGTATGCTCATTACCTTGCTCATCGGTGACAGTCGCAGAAGACGTTCTTGATCTGAATGAACTCGTTGCTGTATTCCAGATACCCCATGTATTGGTGCTAACCTGAACCACTCCAGTGTATACAGCTCCAGCAGCATCTGTGTAAGTCGTAGTGTAGGTTATCGGTTTAAATGTACTTGTAGTTGTGTACCAGTCCCCGCTTTCGTTAGTAAGATGTTGAAGAAGAGCAGTGTACTCGTTTCCTTGCTCGTCGCTTATCGTCCGGTATATGCAGTTGATTCAAATGTGTCTGTTTCGGTGGCCCAGTTTCCATTTTCATCAGTAACTACCTTAATAACAGCCGTATGTACATTTCCGTCTTCGTCAGCAATAGTGGAAGTATAAGTAGTAGCAACAAACGTTGTAGACGAGGTGTACCAGTTTCCATCTTCATCCGCACCAATAGTAACAAACGCAGTGTGTACCTCATTGTTTGCATCAGTTTCAACTGTAGTGTATGAAGTTTCTCTGAATGTGGAATACGAGGTGGTCCATTCTCCATCTGCATTAGTCTTAATCTCAATAACTCCAGTATAAACCTGGTTGGCGATAGTCACTGCTCCGGTATATGCAGTAGATTCAAATGTGTCTGTTTCGGTGGCCCAGTTTCCATTTTCATCAGTAACTACCTTAATAACAGCGGTATGTACATTTCCGTCTTCGTCGGTAACAATAGAAGTATATGTAGTAGACATAAAGGTTGTAGACGATGTGTACCAGCCTCCTTCTTCATCAGTACCAACCACAACAAGAGCGGTGTGTTCAGATCCAGATGGGTCTCTAATTGTGGCAGTGGAAGTGGTTTCTGTGAATATACTTGTCGTAGAAACCCATTGAGAGTTGTCGTCGGTTTGAACCTTAACAAGAGCAGTAAGTGGCTCGTTTCTGGCATCAACAATAGTGGTAGTGTATGTAGTTTCCGCGAATGTGCTAGTCGTAGTAAACCACTGAGATTCGTCATTTGTACCAACCGAAACAACAGCAGTATAAAGCTCATTTCCGCCCTCAGTAAAAGTTGTAGTGTAAGTTGTAGATGAAAGATCATTTGAGCTGGATTGTTCGGTATTGACACATATTAAGGGAAAAGCACAAATCAAATCAGTATATATGATTAACATTTTAATGGCTCAAAGTTGTAGAAAACTTGGGTTTATCTGTTCATGGTAGCAAAGAGCACCAATTCTCTAGCATTTCTCGTCTTTTTATACAATTATTCAACGGTTATTCACTAGATCTACGTTTTTGGGGCTAAGATGAAATTTATGTTGGTGCAAAAAACGAGAAAAGCTTGGTTTTCTGCATTTCTTTTGATTGTGGCCCCAAATCCAGTGTATTAGGAGTAAAAGTCCTTTCTACTATCATCGGATTTCTTGACATTTGGATACCAAGATATATTTTACCCTAAAATTTGCAGCCGAGAGATTGTTTGAAAGCAGTTTTTTTATTTCTTGGTTCAAGGATACACAGGGAGCAAAGGGGTTTTTGGTGGACCAAGGACAAACTGGAAACAACGGGTTTCTGGGTGGTTTCAGTTACTTGGGCAGCGGAAATGTAAAGCATTGGAATTTAAACGTTTTGGAAATTGAAACGTTTGGTGGGGTTTTATTGGATATTAATATTTAATATCCAACCCTGATCCTCTGGGTAAGTACTCCAGGATAAACAATGATGAAATCGTGAAAAAGTGGAGACTGCAACCTTCAAACAATCTGTAAGGAAAAAGACGTTGCCAAGACTGTACAGCTCGGCGGAAATAGAACGGGTTAAATAAATCCCGATCACGCATAAGGAATAATATCAAAAATTGGTGATCAAGTGGCTAGTATAAAACAGACCATATTATCTTCGTTGAGGATGTTCCAAGATTGTAATAGCTGGATTCTGCTCCAAAGTGAGGTTTTGTGATATTTCCAAAGAGTAAGGAGTGATTTTTTTGGCTCGGTCAATAGTGCCCTTTTTAGGGGATCTCGAATATCTCTCTGGAGGTGGTTGCGGGGGGAGTTATCCATTAGTAGAATAATAAGTTGAATACTTTCTTAGTATTGGTTGGCAACGTTTAATAGCTATGCTTCTAATTCCAGAAGGTCCGTCAGATTTTAATTTTATTCTTAGTTAAATAAGAATTAACTATGTTTTCTTGACTTCAACTTTTTTCTAAATATAAAAATCTTAATGTTAATATGAATTACAATTATTGCAACATATATCTAGAGTGTGTAATTGAAAGAAAGACATAGAGAATCTCTTCCGATAGCCTTTTGCCCGGAATTGGTATCGGCGACAATACTGTTCAGACCTGGGTAGTCCATTGAGAGAAGCTCAACTAGCCCGTTGCTCCTGGACCGTTTAATCACGTATACATCCCTGTCCAACTCAGGTACACACTCATCCAGAGCTACTCTTTTTTTTACCGCTCCTAACTAATTGGCTTATTAGGTTTCATGAATGCTTACATTGGATGAATCAGGTCTTTCTATATAGTCGTGTATACTTCTTATAGCTTTATCCTTAATGATACAAGAAAAAAATCCAAGAAATAAACAACTAAATTACACTTTTCTACCATTGAGAGGTTTCAAAAAGAGTGAGAACTTAGAAACATGAACAAAAATTTAAAGAACTAGACTAATGCCAGACCACTTAGCGAACAATGCAGATATTGCAATGAATAAGCTACTCCTGTAATATATGTGTAATTCATCTGTATTGAATACAACACCGTAGATAGTAAACGACCTTAGAAATAACAGATAATTTGGCTAGAATCAATGCTGCCAAACTACAGTCATAACTAGTGAAAAATATTACCCAGCGAATTCTGGAGATTGATATACTTTTCTTGATGGTATATTTTTTCTTGTTATCGTTATGTAGATTGTTTATCATATTTACATTATTCCGTTGTAAAGTTATATTACGTTACATTGTTGAGGAACGGATTTATTATAATCTTGGCCGCTACGTAGTGCAAAATATAAATCTTGGATTTTACTAATGACCTTTCTCCTACGGGATAAGAGAGTGAAGGATTTCTTCAGAGAGAAAGACGACGTAGTATCAGGTTCAATCCATAACATAACAAAAGCCAAAAAGAACTGGTACAACTTTGTCACTTTTTATTGAATATACGTACTTACGGTTAATTTACGTAATTGTCTATTTCCATTACCTGCACAAGTATTCACATTCTAATCTTTTTCTCCTACTAGAAATTAGAGTGGATTGGGTGGTTTTTCTATCATTCGATACCGAATTGTTGGTTACTAAACTGGTTAAATTCTTGGCACCCTACCAATGAATGTTCACACCATCCATAGTCAACGATTGGTTTGTTATCACATAAACCTTTTGATTGAAAACATAATGTATGTAAACTATGGTTTTTCGTTTCTGAAGATTGTTTTTCTTTAAGGGTCTGTTGGAAGCATGCGAGAGTGGTTAGTTGGCCAGAGGACGGACAGCTCCAATTGTTATAATAAAACGATATACTAATAATTAACTTACGTATTATCAATAAAACGTATAGGGCATTGGATATTTGATCAATTAACAATAGTAAACGGACAATAAACGGATGATAAGTCTGACAAAATTTCCTTCTCGCTTCTAACTGGGAACCGTAATATAAGGTTACTATTATTTGAAACAGAATCAAAATATAAAGCCATATCATACTGTAGAGGAATCCATTAGAGTTCTCCCTCAATTTCGGCAAACCATACGATTAGATTAGTTGGAAAGATATTCACATCAATGGGAACCTCTATCCCCATAGAACCCTGTCGTAACTCCAAACAACACCGTCAATTCTGTTGACTCGGTTTTAATACTCAAACCAACTGCAATTCACAAAGACACCATCGGGCGTTAAGAAATCTGTAAACTCTCACAAACATCCATCGGGCATTAAAGGGATACATAAATCCGCAACATATTTTTTTTGCAGCCAAACACAAATAAAAATAAAAATTGCGCTTGACGCATATCCACAAACCAGCAAGACAGAAAAGGACGGATATAAGATACATACTAACACTCACAGTTGACGACATTTTTCTTATCGGCATTTATTGATGATTCGAGAGAGCGCGAGCATTTGAATTCCGGTTTGATTGATGGGAAAACAAATACATGGGGGAGACACAGAAAGGTATGGGGGGAAACAAAAGTGTGGGGGAGGATTTGGGGGCATGGGGAGGAAGAGATTTTACCGTCTAGATATTGTTGATGACGTCGCTCGAGTATGCACATGAAGACATCGTCCTATTACGTTCAGGGGGTAGTAGCAATGTTTCTCGTTTTGAGTATCTGTACATCCAATTTGACCTTGAAATCATCAAATATCGCGCTGTGTGTGAATGGACTTCTAGGTAAAATGTTGCCTCATTCTTTTTGGCAATTATATTCCTCAAACATGTAAAATTATGCCAACGTTAGGGACCACTTGCTATCTCCAAAAGGATTACCATTAAATCACAGTAATCTTAACCTTCAGATTATTCATCAATTTATACACACTATATCATTAAAATCCCTCTTCTCTAAAAACGTTAGGAATGAAGACACCGACGTTCCTAGCCTCCCTAACCACGAATGTTCAATATATGAACATTAGATGTTAGCTAAGCTATGGACGTGTCGTTGGTTCGATTTGAAGCTACGCCACTAAACTCATAATACCGATCAGTTTGTTCATCGAGTTCAGCATTGAATTCTAGCCATAAGGACATATTTCTTTGTAAAACCAAACCGGACGAAGGCTAGTTGCACAGGTAAATTGTACAACTGGCCCTGCTCCTGTTTTGTTTGACAAAGAAATACGTCCTTCGTCAAAACGAAATGAACAACCTGAGATTGTATTATGATTTGTGTCGGTGGACTTGAACGGTATATTCAACTTCTTTAAAGACATCCGTGGCGGTCGTAATTTTTGATTCGACCCCAGCCAACGTTTTCTTGAATTGTTTATTATCATTTTCTTCTTCTTCTTCTTCTTCTTCTTCTTCTTCTTTTCCTGGATATCTAATGACTTCATCATATCATAGTGGTTCTGGCGAACTACTGTGTCTAATTTTTCTTTCACATTCCTCAAATAAGTATCAGTAATTTCTAAATAGGGATAACTCATTATTGTCTTCCATATTTCTTGGTACCTCTCCAAGTTTGATGACCTTTGTTTGGACCAATACCAGCAATTCATTCCTTGTTTAACAAACACTATCATCAATATTTGTTTGATTCCCCCCCCCGTGTGATCTTGCAGTAATGCTCATGTAAGTTTTGATCTCTAGCACCAGCCATTTGGGTTTGATTTATGTTTCCTGTTGAACCTGCACCAACTTCCTCGGTATAAGTTCCTGAATGGTGTAATATTCAGAGTTGGAGCTTGTGATTTCTTCTTCAAACTATAAAAAGTTACCTGTACTTGGTATTGTTTTTCAATTTTGATTAGTTGTACTTCAACCAAAGGAGATATAGTAGTATGTACAACGAACTAATTATTCTTTTGGGTTGACTGTTGGATCTTGTTGAAGAGTTTGGTGAAAACAAAAATTCAGTTTGTTCACTACATTCTGTATAATACGCCTAGCTCTGCGTATATTTAGGACTTCCCTGAATCCCAATCAATTAAGTTTCATTTGATGACGATAGGACATGAATATAAAGAAAGAGTGAAATGGGTTATACTGAACGGTTCAAACTTTAAGAAACTTTACTTAATAGTTAATGAGATAGTTAACATACGTATATATTGAAAATCTATGAAGTAGTTAGGTCTATGTAGTACACATAGATTGGTTGAGTGATAATTGAATGAATCTTACAACTTCCCATTCACTTTCCCTTGTTCATTACTCTCTTCTTTTGATTTATTTATAGCTTGATAAACATAAGTTTCAAACTGAGTAAATCCATCAAACATATAATCATCCATGAAAGGTAATAATTGACCAGCATAAAATCCACAAATCTTATTCTTAAAATCCATCCAATAATATAAATTACCCAATCCACTCCAATATAAACAACCTTTTGGTCTTCCTGTCTTTAATTCATTCATATTGATTGCATTTCCAGTCAAAGAAAATGTATCCTTTACTGCACCATCATCATCAATGGTGTTATGTAACATACCTTGA
Organism: Hemisphaericaspora xylofermentans; assembly: GCA_002105455.1. Taxonomy (NCBI): domain Eukaryota; kingdom Fungi; phylum Ascomycota; class Pichiomycetes; order Serinales; family Debaryomycetaceae; genus Hemisphaericaspora; species Hemisphaericaspora xylofermentans. The sequence goes on along the minus strand of NDXA01000057.1, from coordinate 75,563 downwards.
AATTCAACATTTACATGCCCAGGTAAATGATTTTGAATTGCCCAATTAACAGTTGTTTCATTAAGGATACGTATACCCGTATCTGGAGACATCCCATAATTTAACCAAACTCTTAAAAATTTAAGATAATCTCCAACAGTACCAAAACATCCTTGTCCACCTAAATCTAAAATTGGATCAGGATGAATAGCAAATCGTTTCATTAACTTAATTGAATCATCAGTATTTCTATAATGAACCTTAACCAACTTATTCTGATCTTTGACATGGAATGTACAACTATTCATCCCTAATGGGTCAAATACATTATATTTCAAAAATTCCCCCAATGGAACCCCACTAACTGCTTGAACTATAAATCCTAACCATTCAAAACTATGTCCATACATAAATTCACTACCTGGTTCATGAACCAATGGAGTCTTTTTATTACTAAAAAATTCCCTGGGAGGGTTTATAGGATCCATTTTTTCACCTTTGGTGATCAATTTATGATATTCTGGATTTAAGAACCCATAAGAAAACCCTGATAAATGTAATAATAAATGACGAATGGTAATTGGATTGGTAGGTTTACGAGGTGGGGTCTCATATTCACCCTTTTTGTTAACTGATCCTGGTTCAACTATTCCAATTGCTTCAATTTCAGGTAGATATTTATGACAGGGCGTATCTAATGATACTTTCCCTTGTTCATAAAGAATTAATATGGCGGTGGCAGTTAAGAACTTTGTACATGAAAAGAATGAAAATATGGCATCATTATCAATCTGTGAATTGGGGTCTTCTAATGAACGAACCCCATTGCTGTTTAAGTATAATGTTTCTTTATCATTGGATAATCCAATACATAAGGCTGGTGCTGTTAATTTACCTTGATGACTGTCGGGTGTGGTTAAGGTGGTGATTAAATTATCAATGTTGGTCTTTAATGGTTGTAATTGTTTTCTACTAATAGACATTCTATTCCTTACTTACTCCTACCTTATCTCTTATCTACTATCACCATACAACTGAACTCTCCAATGGTGTAGTAGGATCCCCCATCTCTTTATATAATTAGATGTAATTACACATGGAAAGTGTTTTTCAAAGTGGGGGAAAGTGATTGGTTTCCTGTATATAAGTTATTGTTCGGATATGATTTCCTAATTGGGAAATTGCTAACTATCGCAATTTAACCGAATAAATGCCGAAACAACAATAACCACAACTAATGGGAATATCATTATTATTGGAATTAATTATATCTATGCCCGGGTTCTAATGAACATGGTGGTTTTGATTTTATGATTTCATCAGAAGGCCCTATCTCAAACAAACAAACAAACTAACTACTCAACTACAATAAATACGTTTCACATGTGAACAAAATTGTAGCTCTTATCCAATAAACTCCCAATCCCCCACAACAAAAACTACTAGATCTCCATATCCCTCTCCTCTCCTCTCCCCATATATTATTATAACTTAGCCCCAGCTATATAAATTTGATCGGGGCAGAACTGAGACAACAATTAAAACTTTCCAAAAACGTAAGGATAGGAGTGTGTATCGTGGTATATTACGAACACCTGTCACGAACTATACAGTTGTTTGGAAACGAATGTAGGTCAACTATCAGAACATAAAGTGAACTTAATATGTTGTTCACATACTGAATAGTTTAGCTTGGAGAGTATTTAAGTCTTTGGAGTGTAGATTTTTTTGACCCAATCAGAATTAGTATGGTTAAGCAGCATAAACAAAGGCTAATTACAGAGTTATAATAAACATTTTACAATTTTATTCCCAATTGGACTATCAAGTCCGATAGATATAGAATCCTTCTTTGGGTCTTTGATCTTGGGTATTATCTTTCTTCTTTATGTTAAGAAGTAGCAATTTGTTTGAGTTCACCAGTATATGTATTTTGGGTGCAAAACAAACAAATTTTTAATTACTTCTTTGTAATTTATTATGGGTGCAAAAACAAAAACGATTGATTCACAAACACCACTCCACAAATCTATCAAATACTCAATGAAAACACAATAACTTTTAACTAAAACACCCCTATACATATATCCTCTCTCTCCTTGTCATTATAAACAGACAATGCATATCTATATAAATCCAATATCACCACCACACCCAACGTCACCTATAAAAAACCGCAACACATCTATCATATCTATAATTCTCATTCTACTACTATTGTTGATTAATCAAATTAGCGCCTATGTTCATCCAATAACGATCCATGGACATTTCTTCGTCGACAGCATAACCAAAGAACCAGTATGTATCCCCTCCCCCCCATCACCAACCTATTATACACCTGTTTTACAGAAAAGAGAAATGAATCGAATACTAACACCCATTTTTTTTAGTTCTACATAAAAGGAATAGACTACCAACCAGGCGGATCCTCCGCGGTCTCCAACCACCAAGACCCCCTCTCCAACCCCGACATCTGCGCCCGCGACATCATCCTCTTCCAAGAACTCGGAATCAACACCATAAGAATCTATTCCGTCAACGCCAACCTCAACCACGACATCTGCATGACAATGCTAGCCACCGCCGGGATCTATCTCGTCCTAGACGTCAATTCACCCCTCCCGAACCATCATTTGAATAGATATGAACCCTGGACGACGTATAATTTGTTCTATCTCGAGAATATCTTTAAGATCGTGGAACAGTTTTCGTCATATAATAATACGTTGGGATTCATTGCTGGGAACGAGATTGTTAATGATCCGATATCGGCAAGTGCGTCGCCTATATATATAAAAGGGGTGATTCGGGATATTAAGACTTATATTCAGGTGAATTCACCGCGCGTGATTCCGGTGGGATATAGTGCTGCTGATGATTTGAATTATCGAATGTCGTTGGCGAAGTATTTGGAATGTTGCGAGGAGGATGGGGGGAGTGGGGGGAATGAGTCGGTGGATTTTTATGGTGTGAATTCATATCAATGGTGTGGAGAACAGACTTTCTATAGTAGTGGATATAATATCCTTGTGGATGATTATCGAGAGTTTACGAAACCAATCTTTTTCAGTGAATATGGGTGTAATGATGTGTTACCGAGGAATTTCGATGAGGTTCCGATCTTGTATACCAATGATATGATAAGTGTATTCAGTGGTGGATTGGCGTATGAGTTTACACAAGAGGCTAATAATTATGGATTGGTGGAATTGTTACCAAATGGTGATGTTAAATTATTAAGAGATTTCATTCAATTAAAGAAACAATTTGATAATCTACCTGATTTAGATTATTCATTCGTATTCGATTCAATGAAGGAAAATGTTAAACAAATTCAAACCAATTTGAAATTGTATAAATCATATATACCAAAATGTGAAACAACTTATCCAAATTTAGATATTTCTTTGGGGATGCCGAAATCATTTGCTGATAATTTGATTGAAACTGGTGTGAATGTAAAACATGGGACTTATGTTGAATTAAAACCTCTGGATCTTGAGACGAAGTTTAATATTTATCAAGTTAATGGTGAGAAATATCCAACGTATAATTCGATAGATGTGGTGATAGATTTATATGATACAGAACCACCGCCACAACAAAAACAACCACCACCAAACCCACCCACTACAATCACAACCCAGACTCTTCCACCACTTCATTCAACGCTTTCCAAAGGGGGTGCTCAAAAGACAAATGCACCAGATCACAATGCCCATTCACCATCAATTGATGGTGTTGAAGATGATAACGAAGAAGATAAAGGAGGGTTCATCGGTGTGGTTCAAAAAGTTGCCAATTCATTTAAGAAGTTATACGGTAGTTTATTTAGTTAAGTCCCCCCCCCTTTGTTCTCTGTAATACATTAAACCTCATTTTATATTAACCTTTTTTATTCATATTCTCTCTTTGTCTAACTTCTCTTTTTATTAAATACCGAAGAATCATAAAGCAATCTATGCCTGTAATCAAATATCCTCAATAAATTATCCTGATTGATGTCCTCCAATTGAGATAATAAAACCTTCCATTCATATCCCAATAAACTATCTATTAATTTATCACCATGAGGCTCAGTATGACCACATTTTATACATGTATTCACCTTCTTAATCGATTCAGTTAGGTTGATAGTTAGGTTCGGTATTTGACTAATATACTTCATGAACGTTCCAAAATCATCCTTTGGTGGTTCTATCCAAGAATCCCCATCCCCCTCCTCATTCTTCTCAGTAGTATCATTCAATTGGTTGATGTGATATTCGAACAGGTTGAAATTCATCAATGTGATGCTGGATATATTCTTATATCCCCCAATTCTTCCACATATGATCTTAAAAAACGGATTAAATTTCGCGAAATTGAACTGCCAGTCGGAGGTGGTGTAAAATAAGGATGAATTCATGTCTATGATTATATGTCCCAATTTGGCGTTGTTTAATTTGATGTAATCGATTAGAGATAATGAATTGTCATTTATGATATTTTTCAATTGTAATTGATGGATATTTTGAAAGATTGAAGTTGGGTTTGGTTTTGATTTGGATTTTTTGAATGAGTTTGTATAACTACATGAATCAATTACCAAACTATCAACATCCACAGAAGAGGTGGGAGGTATGATTGGTTTCGTATCGTCAATTATGAAATTGATTAAATGCAATTGATGAATCAAATTGAAATGATTACAAATCAAGGCAAAATGTCCATATTTCAAAGGGATAGACCAACCAGTTTGGGTCTTTAGGATCAACTTATCCAAAGTTCTTTTTGGTTTTGGTACTTTTTTATTCCTCAAGAATCTAGATATAACCTGTTGTTGATGACTTACACTAGTAGTAGTAGTACTTTCTGGAAATTGAAAATCAGGTGAGATTTCACTGATTGTAATGCATTTTAGTCCATAGCTTTCCAGAAATAACTTATTCAACGAATCTATAAATACGTCATGATTCAACGAATCTGATTTTTGGTTGTTTAGGTCAATTTTATAACTACCCGCAATGCTCAACTTATGATTCGATGACAGTTTAATCTGGGGGTTTTTGAATTCAACCGTGGTTAAATAGTTGATCTTATTACTTATACCACCATTATTCAGCAAATGACTTGATGAAAATCGTTGAAATTGTTTTGGTGATTCAAATTTGATTTTATTGTATAAGAAATGTTTATTTATGATTTGGTTGAGGTGTTTACATGTTAGACCGACACTAACTAGTTGTTTAATGTCATCATCAGTAGCTAATTGGTTTAGTATATATAGTATAATTTCAAATGGTAATGAACATAGATGGAGTTGAGGATATTGGGTTGGGGATGGGGGTTTATGTTTGAGTTGTGATGATGATGATAGTAGTATTCTTTTACCTATCAACTGGTATTTCTTCATTGCTAGTCTAGTGGGTATAAGTACAATCTAACTGTTGGGTGACTAAGTATCTATCTATTCTATCTCTCTATTCAATTAGAATGAGTCAACTGTTAAGTAATTTATTAGCAATTTCTTTTTCCACACCCACACACACACACAAATTATTATTAACAGTTAACAACTAACAGTGAATGTCAGTTGATGATGATGAACTAACTAACATAGTAATTTAAGTGGAACAACCTATATGTTACTACTAGTTCTATACATAAATAACATAGAATTATATAAGAAGACTATACTCTTTGTTAATTTACAAGAATGATTATCACTTGGTAGCTCTATTACTACCATACTAAGGCAATAGATCCCATCAATACAATAGTCATAGTTCCTATACATATCCACTCCTCTTATACCGATGATTCATCTCATCATACGCCTGTCTCATAGCAACATATCCCAAATGAATCTTCCCCACAAAATGATCAGCCAATCGTCTATCATTATCCAATCGACTCAAATATGCCCCACATCCTTCACACACTTGTAATTTCTGCTGGGAACTCTGTCCAACATTCTCAACCACATTTCGTGCAACTTGGGCCAATTTAACCCTCTGCTCACACAATTCATTTAGTTTAATCGATTGGGTTAATAATAACCTATTGGATGAGATGTGGTTGATTTCTTGGATGGTTAGACCGATAGTCATATCCAAATCATCTAATTCTTTGGTCACTTTGGCTATACGTTCCTTCTCCTCCGGTGTATGTTCTAATCTCTTGGTAGCTATGGCTATATTCCTATCTAATTCATGAATATACGATTGGAGTTGTTTATAATAATCATATAACAATTCAGGAAATCGTTCTCCTAATTTCTTGGTACGATATTCATATTCTAATTTATGTTTTTGTAAATGTAATTGAGGACATTTACCTAGGTCTTGTTTTGTTCCTATGAATAGATCATGGGGACATGTACCTACTAAGAAACTACGACAGACTTTTGGATTTGTCATTTCAATGTCTTTACGTCGGAAGGAGGATGAACTTCCTTCTTTTCCCATTAATCCTTCAAGTGTTATTCTTTGTTGTTCTGCCATAATATCTTTCTATATTTCTATTTCTACCTTGCTCTTGAATCCCTGTTGTTTCTATTTATATTATAATTTAACTGGTAGGTTAAACATGAAAAAGTATGGAGATGATGATGATGGTCTTTTTTTTTTCTTCTTCAATTATGATGATTAACTTTAAGTATAACTACGTAATTATATGATAAAACACTACTACAAATCCTTATAACAATACATTATATACTCAGTATAACTAACTAACTCTATACATCGTATGTATCCTACTAATCAATCACTCTTTTCTTCCTTCTTATCAACATCAACAGAAACCTTCGGTTCCTCCTGTTTCTTATCAACCAAAACCCTCTCCTTCGAAACATATCCCATAGCATCCAACCTCTCAGGCAAAATAGGATGTGAATGATGATACGAACTATACACCCAATCAGCAATCATCCCCGACAAATTCTCCTTCAGCAACTTAATCAACGCCGTACTCAATGCCCCCTCATATCCGCACCCCACCGCATATTGATCAGCTTCATATTCGTGTTTTCTCGATACTAAATTCTGCACAAACGTTAACAAACACTCTACGGGTTGGAAAATGTCATTAAACAACAAGAAACCAATTAGGATTGGTTTTTGATCCATGAATCCAAATGAATTAAATAAGGATTCATTATGGATGAAGGATGAAAATAATGAAAAGATAAGGAAGAGGTGTGCTTGAGACATGACTAACATTTTGGGTAAATGATTCAATTTCCAATGTCCAATTTCATGAGCCAAAACAGCGACAGTTTCTTCAGTACTATTATGTTCAATCAACGTATCGAACAACACAATCTGTTTTGACCATGGTAATCCTGTAAAATAAGCATTTGAATGAGATGATCGTTTGGATCCATCGATTACATACAATTTAGTCAAGGGGAATTTTTGTTTGATTGCCAATTGTTCAATTGCAGTTTTTAATTCTCCATCCTCCAACGGAGTGAATTTATTAAATAATGGCATGATTAAGGTTGGGATTATAGTCATGGCAATTAGGTTGATGAGTAGGATGAACCCCATAAGATACATTATAAATTTATCTCCATAATAATCAATAATCTTTAAAAATCCAGCAATGACAGGTGTACCCAACACAATAGAAAGTCCAATTCCTTTTACCATATCACTAATCCATAATTTAATTGTCAATTTGTTAAAGCCATATTTCTCTTCCAAGACAAAATTTTTATAATAACTCAATGGTAATCCGACAATTGTACTTAAAATTTGGGAAGTGAAAACAAAGAAAATCGACTGAGTAATAACACCACCTACAGCACTACCAATAGCTAATTTAGGCAAGACAGATAAAACCTTATTCATAATACCACCACTAATCGACCAAACTTTAGGCAAAACATCCCAATTTATAATAGCCAAATTCTGAACCAAACTAAAACCCGAACCAAAAATTGAAAATCTACTCTTTGCCCTAGAATAATCTTGTGATTGGTCAAATGTAGATTGATCAATTTCTTGTTTGATTGAAGCTGGGGGTGATTTCTTTGAAAGCACTTGATATTGTCTATATTCTAAGTAATTCTCAAAGAGGAATTGTCCAATTGTAAATCCAAGGATGACTGTTTTCCAATTGATTTTGGAATTGTCGAGAGATGTGAAGATCTATAAAAGTGGGATTGGTGTTAGTATACAACAAGTACATGGTAATTATATATTGGAGAGTAAGTACACATACTTCAGTTAATGAAATCATCTTTACTTAAAAACAGTTGGTGCAAAGGAAGAAGAAGAAGAAGAAGTAAAGAGATTTTAATGTTAAAGTGAACAGCAAATCACAATTTTTCTTCTTTCTGTCAATCCAACCTCACTGAATTTTTCACCCTTTGCCCCATCAACTACCACCACCAAACACCACCACCACCACCAAGAGAACCCAGACGTTGTCATTCAAACTAATTACGCCCAAAGAGAATTCTCTCTAATAAAACTCTCTCTCTCTCTCTCTACAAATGATGAACTACTCTAATTAAATTGTAACGTAATATATGATTTTGTTTACTATATATCAATGTAGTAAACCATACTATAATAATAATGATAATAATGATAATAATGATAAAATAAAGTAACTAAGAACTGTAGAATTAATATAGACAAGTTGTGTTTATACGTCCTTCATCTAATTAGCTTCAGCAGCTAATTTTTCAGCCTTAGCAACAACATCTTCGATACCACCAACCATATAGAAAGCATTTTCAGGTAAATGATCATACTTACCTTCCAAAACTTCCTTGAAAGATCTAACAGTATCTTGTAATCTAACTAATCTACCAGGAATACCAGTGAAAACTTCAGCAACAGCAAATGGTTGAGATAAAAATCTTTGAATCTTACGTGCTCTTTCAACAGTCAATTTATCAGCTTCGGATAATTCATCCATACCCAAAATAGCAATGATATCTTGTAAGGATTTATAAGCTTGTAAAGTTTGTTGAACATTGGTGGCAACTTCATAATGTTCCTTACCAACAACTGAAGCATCCAATAATCTAGATTTAGAATCTAATGGATCGACAGCTGGATAAATACCCAATTCGGAAATACCTCTAGATAAAACAGTAGTAGCATCCAAATGGGCAAAGGTGGTAGCTGGAGCAGGATCAGTTAAATCATCAGCTGGGACATAAACAGCTTGGACAGAAGTGACGGAACCCTTGGTGGTGGTGGTAATACGTTCTTGTAAAAGACCCATATCGGTGGCTAAAGTAGGTTGATAACCGACAGCAGATGGAATACGACCCAACAAGGCAGAAACTTCAGAACCAGCTTGAGTAAATCTGAAAATGTTATCAACGAATAACAACACATCTTGACCTTCTTCATCTCTGAAGTATTCAGCAATGGTTAAACCAGTTAAAGCAACTCTGGCTCTAGCACCAGGTGGTTCATTCATTTGACCGAAAACTAAAGCAACCTTAGAATCACCTTCTAAATTAATAACACCAGTTTCCTTCATTTCACGATATAAATCATTACCTTCTCTAGTTCTTTCACCAACACCGGTGAAAACAGAAAAACCACCATGGGCTTTAGCAATGTTGTTAATCAATTCTTGGATGAAAACAGTCTTACCAACACCAGCACCACCGAATAAACCAATCTTACCACCTCTAGCATATGGGGCTAATAAATCAACAACCTTGATACCAGTTTCCAAAACTTCAGCAGCAGTAGATTGTTCAACAAAGGCAGGTGGTTCAGCATGAATTGGGTTTCTTTGTTTACATTCAATAGGACCTCTTTCATCAATAGGTTCACCAACAACATTAATAATTCTACCAAGAGTACCACGACCAACTGGAACAGAGATTGGAGCACCAGTGTCAGTGACAGCAGTACCTCTAACTAAACCTTCAGTACCATCCATAGCAATGGCTCTGACGGTGTTTTCACCTAAATGTTGAGCAACTTCTAAAACTAAATCATTGTCACCATTCTTTAAGGTTAAAGCATTTAAAATGGCAGGTAAGTTACCTTCTTCGAATTGAACATCGACAACGGCACCGATAACGGCTCTATACAGTGTTGTTAGTAATTATGTTCTTTAATTGACTGGATAGAATGGGAAATTATCATTTGATCATATTGGAAACTTTTTTCATTGGGTGTATAATAAATTTCAACGTTTTTCTTTTTCGCAGTCGGAAAGGAAAATTTTTGTGCGGAAAAAAATTGAAAAATTTCATTGGACAGGAAGCAACAATTGACAAAAGCACTGGGCGGTGAAAAGTGTTGAACTACTACCCCCTGGCTGTAAACAAGTATTGTTGTTGATTATGAATTGTAGTAATAAGAATCGTAGTAAGATATGTTGTTGAAATCATTTTCCTTTGTAATAACTCCTCTCTAATTAATCTCGGCATTAGTGCGATCAAATTGGTCGTATTCCCCCCCAATAAAATAGATTGATATCCCACAATTGACATATATTCTAATTATTCATAAACTGTATAACATTGATCCAATTGATCATCGATTGTGATCTCCCATTTGTAGTCCATATATTAGTTATGATAAGTTGAAAAGAAGTTACATACCTAACCTTACCGGCAGCTGGAGCAGCAGCAGCATAACCTCTTGAGAACATGACGTTACGCTTAGCAGCATTGAATGCAGTGCGTGAAGCAGTGTTAAATAATCTTGGAACAACCATCGTTGATAACTTTGGTAATTTAAAGATAATCCTCTAATGAAAGGAAAGGAAGAAAAGAAAGAAGTTCAAGTAAATTTTTGAAAAATTCGGGAAAGTGATGAAAATTTATTAAAGCGAAACTTTTTTTTTCTTTTCTGTGGTGGTGGATGAACAAATTGGTTGGACCAATAAAATCAATGAAAAAAACTTATAGTTATATACAGTGACAGTTAGTAGTAGCACTAAGTACTATGTACCAATAAATCCTTAACTATGAGAATACTCACACACACACAAGAAAAAAACCAAAATTTCCCTCCCATACTTTAAAATACATAGTTAACATTTATTCCGATTCGCATTATCTCATTGGACATTTCTATCAACCACTTAAATTTATTCAACCCCCAAGATAGTTCAAACATACATACAATAGAATGATAACACATCAGTACTTATACATCTACACTTATGAACAATGTATAAACATCCAATTGATCTAGCAAGCTGTTAATAGCGTCGTATTGAAAGGGTTTTCTCTCCTAGTTAACTATTAGAACTCCTTTTGAGAGGGTCCTACTATTCATAACCTATTGCATCGTCCCTTTCTCTAATATTCTCTCTTAACTTATGTTTCAGGGTGTCAGCTTAGAGTATCTCTTTCTTCAAACCTCAACCATGCACAACATCTCATTCTAATGTGTATCTTCACTTGTTCACCCTTCCAGCCAGCTTTATTACCTTCAAAAGAAGAAAGCGGTTGGTTGCAAAAAAAATTTGACCAAAATTTTTGCCGAAATTCCACCAATGTATGTTCATAATCAATTGGCTAAACATTACTCTTATACTCTTACAACTCTAAAACCATATATAACAAATATCAAAACAAAACTATATATAAACTACAATTATACAAACCAAACAATCAAACTAAACAAAGCGACGCAAATTAAAATCAAATTAAAATATTCATTAAAAATCAAACCATTAGTACTCTCACACAATCTCTTCAATATTCCTCTTTGTTTCCTTAATCAAATCCTTCAACCGAGAAACATACTTTTCATAAACCAATTTAGACCCCTTAGGTACATTTCCATACCCATCATCACCTCCATGAATCTTCACCACACATTCCAAACACAATCTCCTCTCCGTCCTCTCCTTCTTCTCTCGTCTAGCTTTCGATTTCATCATTCTTCCACCAACTCGTTTTGGTGTCGTCGATTCAACTGGTCGAACTTTCGTAGCGGCAGAAAGATAATCTATACTATAGATCGGTTTCGTAGCTGTCGCTTTTATCCTCGATGATTGTCGACGTTTACCTGATTGTGCTTGAGCCGTGGTGGTGGGTTCTTCACTGGCGGCCCGTTTTCTGGCCTCGTCTATCACTTTATCGAATTCATCCATCATGCATGCAGATGCGTGTTCTGGAATAGCGGCAATGATTGTAGACTTTGATTCTTCTTTTGGGGGTTGGATTTGGAGTTGTTCTTCTTTTGGTTGGATTTCTGGCTTGGATCCTTCTTCCATATTTGCATTGGGAACTGTTGGTGATCGATTTGGTGGTGTTGGGAGTTGATTAATCTCAGTCTTTGGTTTTTGTTCATGGTTGGGTTGGATGTCAGTATTACCACCACCCTTGGTAATCACACAATATTGATAAGCAAGATATGTCTTACATTGATCACACAATTTATCCTCATCATCATTTTCATCATTTTCATAAATTCCATATAATTTTTCATCCTCAGTTAGCTTCCTTTCCAGACTAGGTTTATACTCAACCAAAAATCTCCCCTTATCTATCCCAAACAATAATTCACTTTGCCTATTCACAAACTCTTCATATTGTCCCAAACTATCCTTAACCAACTCAATATCAACTGTCGATATAGTCCCCTTTTGTCGATTAAATTTCACAAGAATATCTTCTATTAATTCATAATGACTAAACACATTCTGCTTCTTGGTAACTTTATAATCCTCGACTGATTTAGCTCCATATGATAACCATTCATTCATGGTGAAATTCACCGCTTCATTAAAATTAAACCCACAATTGAAACCAGCATGATATACTCTCGGATAAGTCACGACAAACTCGCCGGGGTTTTGATCAGCATATACGCACGGAATCCCATTCTCCACCAATTTCATAGGAGACAATAACGTCGTTATCTGATGTAATAAATCCGGCTGCTTGGCGAATAAATCAGGCGAGATCGATTTCATCAACATTTCAAATTGATCAGCGTATTCAGCTGGAATACCGTACCATTTCTTAGTAGCTCCAAAATGACAATAATTCGCCGATAGGGTATAATGATCCTCCACATGCCAACAAAAGGTCGATAATAATGATCCGATATATATCCAAGGAATAGTCATCCCGGATATGGCAGTATTGATATGATTTAGCAATGACCCTTTCGCAAATGGCAATCTTGTCAAATTGAACGCATGATTGATATAATATTGCACAGCTGGATCATCCACATTTAATCCTGGGGTGTTTTTCATTGGGAATCCACTGATTTCTCCCGGGCGTAAATTATGTATATCTGCCCCGTAGGGGACTTCGATATTTGAATCTTCGGAGTTGACAAACGACCAGAATTTCTTCTCAATCGTATCTATATCCAAAGGCTGTCCATTATTATATTGATTTGAAAAATTGGTGTCGAATTCTAGACATTGTTGATAGAATTGTGGGATGGAATATAAGGTGTCTAAATCCTCATCGAATCCGTATTCACCGGTGCCTATTAGACATTTATCACAATACCATTTGCCTGAAGGTATGGCTTGTAAAGGAACTGGTAAACAATACATATGATATGGATTATTACAATTATCACATAATAAAGTTTTCCCGGGATTATCATTCCGATTACAGATCAAACAACTATCTGACTCATCTTCCGAATCCGATTCGGGAAATTCAACCCCATCACACACACCATGATTAGTCAAATATTTATCATAATATAAAATATTCCTCTCATATTCATCTTGAACCATAACCGAATTCTTCGGCTGACGATATTTTTCATTAATCTCCTGCCAATTTGATTTATTCATCCTGTCAGCACCTCCATATTTTCGAACTTCAATATATAAATCATAATAATACACCTTTATACCATCACTCACCGTGAAAAAAAGACCTAATTTCTTTTTGCGTCTCATCTTCCAAAATCGATTAATATTATCCTGGAAAAATCTCCTACATCGATTCAACAACCCCAAATCATTCAAACTCTGTTTCCTGACATGAAACCTAAAATTCTCAGATAAAGAAATGGGCGGTTTCCAATTTTGCGGTGGAACAATCTTAACTATCCCATATTTTGCGCCTAGTTCCGAAATCTCCTTGCTTGACAAATATCCAATAGGATCAGCGAATTCCGCGTCAGTAGGCGTCAAGATTGGACAGGGAATTAGGAGATTTTTGTCAAATTCTGATTCTGTGCCGGTCATAATTGCAAATTATCGGAAATTTAGCAGTCTGGATAAGAAAACGCGAATAAGACCAAAATGTATTTGATATTGGTATCGGATGAATCACAACTTTTGAGCGACTAGGGTTATGTTTTATGGATGATATATTGTACTATAAGATTTTATACCCTGACCCTTGGACCTGCCTTGGTATATATAAGAATAATTGATATCCTATTACCTGATGGTACTTTTTTTTTTTTTTTGCCGTGAGAAGTGGGTTGGTTAAAAAAAAAAATTTGATATTAGTAGACGGTCAAAAGAGAAGACGAAGAAGATTTTGAAAGTTGTTGTTGAAAGTGGGGAGAATGTCTTCTTCAGATTAGTTCCTGTTATCTAGTGAGTGAGGCAATGCTGTGATTAACTAATTAGCTACGATTCTTTTAAAACCCTTGCTATTGGAAGTTGTTCTGAAAATATTTTGTGTAGTAAAATATCATAATGACATGTTTCAATTAGATTTCCTAATTGGGAAATAAGTTACTCGCACTCTTTTCATTACGTACTTCGTCATGAAGATGATTAAAACGATCACAAGAAGAATAATTATTAAGGGATTTTAAGAATCCATTTGAAGAAATGTCTAAGAAGAGTCGATCTTGGATTTTTACAGACATAACTAATCATCCAGTCCCAACCGAGGGGGTTTTTCGACCGATACCGTTGCAAGAATTGATACTTCTATCTATTCAGTAGATACTTTCCCAGAAGCCATATGGATATGTCCAAATTTGTCTGTGGTCTTCCATATCGCATAATTATGTGCCAATAATCGAGCCAACTAACATCTTCCTTAGGAAAGGGTGGACTGAAAGAATGATAAAAGTATCAATTTCTTCTATGGTAGCGGTCGAACTCTCCTTCGGTTCAGATTGGTGGGTTAAACATATCCGTCTGGAAAACCAACATCGACACTTCTTAGACATTTTGTCCCGAAAGGCAAGACCTGATGATGTCGTTTGTCTCCGGCGAATTCGCGGGGGACTTCGTCAAATTACCCGAAGCGATTGACTCCATCAATCACAAGAGCCAGGAATCCCTTTTCATTCCCACCTGAAAGGGACCAAATACAGCTCTTGGACATCGAAGGCCTGTAACAAACCCCCATCTAAAACGGAACAAGAGCATCTCAAAAAGAGAATATTCAATGTGCTTTCCACGAATTTCATCTAACATGTAGTTGAAATTCTCAGGGTCTGCTTTCTTCCTCGGAGGGAGGAGGAGGTGATAAGCTTTCCATGGTCCACCATTGATCTTCATAATACAGCCATAAGTTCCCTAGTTCCCCTCACCAGCATTGTCAAAGTATGCCAACACTCATGGTCGGGGATTCCACTAGGACCTTGAGAACCTCCGTGGGTTCCATCACTGCTTCCCCCATGGGTGCCTTGGATACCCTTCCACCGTGGTTCACAATGAGGACAATGATATTTTGTTGGTTAAATACTTATTTATATAAAAACCCTGCCCTTCTCGTTTACGTTACTTTTACGACTAACAGGAGATTTCCCTCCCATATTTATACTGTTCTAGAGATCTCGAATTTGTGAAAGTTAGAATCCTTTTTCTCCACTTTCTTGTTACATTGCAAAAATTCTGGGTGGAAGATAGTTTATCCATCAGATGGGGTAATCTTGATATCTTAGGTCTTGGCTTGGAGAGTCAATAAACTGCTGATCCTCTGTTGATTTATTTCCAATCAGCTCCATGTGATTGCATTTCTAAACATTTCCTGTAACGAAGGAAACATAAATGATTCTTTTCCGGTCTCTAACCCTTTACCAAATCTGAATTAGTGTGGGATAGAAGAGATGGTATTATTAGAGATTATACCAAAAGTATTAGTCCTAGTTTGAAGTGCCTGATCACATCAAACCTTACAAACCAGTGAGCGAATTAACTAGGATCTCAATTTTAAGACTATGAATTTATCAAGGTCGTTAAGATTGTTCAATTATAAATTAGGAAATCAAAAGCAATGCATTTTAGGAATGTTAAAATTGCCATACATTGAAGGTCATAGGATGCAATTATCCCAGGGTAAGCAAATTATACAATTTTATTTATCCATCCATTTGGGATATAAAACAATGCTACTGCCATTGAACAATATTGAGTCATTTTATGATCAATACCGCTCGCTATCTGATTCACTTAGATTTCTAGTTGATTCATTGTTATGATACACAAGTTATTGCAAAACCATACGGAGTTTTGTTTTTAGCTTTCAATAAAATTAAAACGTGTGGGAGGTGGGGGAATAATCAAATTAGGATAGTGACAGCGAAGATGTTAATTTGTTTTCTCCTTCTCTTTCTCCTTCTGTTTGATAAACCACCAAATTTTTTTTCAATGAGTCCCGACGGCGGTATAAAAGAACCCCAAACTTTCCCTCTCCATGTCATTGAAAAAATTCAAACAGAGAATTGTATTCAATCAATTTTAATAATAATTAATAATAGTAATAGAAGTAACAATGAAGGACTACACAATTGCAGTTTTAGGATGTGGTGTTATGGGTACTGCCGTCACCTCCGCCATCATAAAAGCAAAATTTGACCCATATCCCAAGAAAATCATTGGATGTACAATTCCAACCGAAGAAGAAAACTTAAAGAAAGTATTTGCTGATAGTGATATAGTTGAAATTTCCGCCGGTGCTGAAAGAAACAGAAAAGCAGTTTCTGAAGCCGATGTGATCATTTTGGGATGTAAGCCATTCATGTATGAAGCTATTTATAATGAAGTTAAAGAATCTTTAACTGGCAAACAATTATTGATTTCTTTATTGGCAGGTACTACAATTAAGGAATTATCGATCTTCACTCCATATGTAGCTAAAGTCATGACTAATACCCCAGCTAGATTTGGATGTGGTACTGCAGCTATTGCATTTGCGTCTGAAGTTACTCAAGAACAACAAGAAATCGTTATGAAATTGATTGATACTGTAGGTATGACAGTTAAGATCCCAGAAAAGAATATGGATATTGCCACTTCATTGATTGGATCAGGCCCAGCTTTTTGTTTATTAATGATGGAATCTATGATTGATGGTGCTGTAAGAATGGGTATGCCATATGATATTGCCCAAATGTCAGCTGCTAAAGTTATGGAAGGTACTGCCAAAATGGTACTTGAAACTGGAGAACATCCAGCTGCATTAAAAGCTAAAGTTTGTACTCCAGGTGGTACTACTATTGGTGGTTTATTAAAGATGGAAGATAAGGGTGTTAGAAGTGCAATTGCAAGAGGTGTTGAAGAAGCTGCTGTTATCTCAGCTTCATTTGCAAAGAAGTAGTTAGTAGTAGTAGTAATAGATACATTTATTTATAACAACATAGTATTATATTAAACTCG
The DNA here is from genome assembly GCA_002105455.1 of Hemisphaericaspora xylofermentans. Classification (NCBI taxonomy): domain Eukaryota; kingdom Fungi; phylum Ascomycota; class Pichiomycetes; order Serinales; family Debaryomycetaceae; genus Hemisphaericaspora; species Hemisphaericaspora xylofermentans. The sequence goes on along the minus strand of NDXA01000057.1, from coordinate 58,049 downwards.
TAAAACAATCATTATATAATTATATTTATACTCTTTTATTTATATATACCAAGTAAGTATATTTATTGATTTCATAAAAAACATCAAAAATTTTCATTAACTTTTTCATCATTTCCTCTAATTAATAGTTAGTTTAGTTTATAGTTGTAAGCTCTATAACAAAGTGGTTTTGTTTTGATTGAATATTAATTTACCCAAGATAGTATGGAATTCTCTATTATTTACCAGTATACCATTTCCAACTAGTTGTTGTTTTAAAGATTGACACAGTTCTATAACATCACCATCAGCAAAAACATCAAAAACAAGTGCCTTTTGGGTTTCTGGTGCAGTATACCCTTTTTGTTTTACTAAACGTTTAATTTCTTTCCCTACTTCATTAATTGAAGGATTAGAATTGAAGATATCGTTCCATTTAGCCAAGTCACTAGATTCCATTTCTGCAGCTAACAGCTGTTCAAATCTGATGCAATAAGGAGCTACTGGGGTTGTAGCTAAGGAACTTGCTGCCCTCAATCCAATTCTTGTTGGGGTGGTAGTATATTTTGTTATTAAATTTCTAAGCATTGTTTGGTTCTTAGTGTTGAGGGATGGTTATGGATTTACCACAATTATTATCTAAAGATAAAGAAAGTAGAAAGTTGAAGGGATGTTTGCATAGAAGAATAATAAAATGAATCCAGAGGGATTGTTTTATATTTATATTTAATTAGTGGTGGTTCTCTCGGTATATCGGAAGAACAGTACACACACATCTCTCTAACTCTCTCTAAACTCTCTTTCGGTAGAATACGGAAATTTTTGTATTGTTTTAGAGTTCTTCCTTCTTTCTTTTTTTTTCTTAAAATTAATTTCTTTTTGTTGCTTAACACATTAAATTAAAAATAGATGTCACAATTAACAATTCCTTACTTAACGTAGGTAGAAACATTTAGTGGTGGATGTGTTTCGTGTCAGATGAAATGAAACTTCTCCGCATTTAAAAGAAATTTATTATTTTTTAATCTTTTTGTTCTTGTTAAAGCGCTAACACCGCGCGCACTTTTTTTTTATTGAGTACAATTGGTAGCATCCATGTCTCATAATAACTAAAACCGTTTCTGGCTTAATTCCTTCGCAAAGTCAAAGTGGAGGAGGGGGGGGTGGAGCTGGGGACTCCACAAAAAGAAATTAGGGATTTTATTATTTTCTGTTCTAGGGGGAACAAGAGAGGAACAAGAAGAAGCGCCTTTGATTTTTCCTTGTTTGGGGATGCAGCCGAGGAAACGAAAGAAACAAAACCAATGACCGAATTTTTACTCCCAGCACTCTTGGAAGAAGAAGTAAGTTCCTGCTTTATTTAAATGCCTCGCGTTTCATTGTAATGATAATTAAAGAAAAGAAAAATGACGATGACAGAAGCAAGTAAAAAGAAAGAAGCAAAAGTTGACATTTTCCCGTTTTGGTCGTGGTATCTGTAAGCAATCATTCAATTGTCAATTATTAATTTGATAAATTGTTGGGAATGATGATGATAAGAGATCAGCAATCGCTAGAAAGAATCATCCAACGGCATATTGATGTGTATACACATTTGTGAACTCTTATCTCCTAGGTAGATTTCAAACTTCCGGTGATCCATGGTTTCCAGTTCATTCGTTTTTTTTTCTTTAGTATTTTCACTATGTTACGTTTCTCGGGAACTTTTACAATATAACTTATGGAGTTAGATGCACACTATTAAGATTAGATAAGCGTTAACTCCTCGATAAAGAACACCACATCTTGAATGCATTTATTCTATTACACACAACGGTAAATTCTATTTACAACTGATTCATACCAAATTGAATGCTCTCATTCCTTCTTACCAAACATCATAGATGCAAAATCCTTCTCATTAATCTTAACCCCCGATCTATCCAAAGCTTCCTTCAATTTAATACTACACCTTCTAACTTCCTTATCAGAGATCATTTTGAACATTAATGACATTGATGGAGTAGTTTGACCAGCAGGAAGTGGTAAATATCCTTTACTTTCAAGTATACCGGCCAATTCACGACTTATACTCAATAATTCTGGGTTTTCTTGTAATGCCTTGGTTAATTTTGCCATGGCTGCTTCTGGACCTTCTTGTTCTGCGTTGGCATCGGATGATTCTGGTTCTTTGTGTTTTCTATTGAATTCGAATGATCTGGTTGATGATGATGAAATTGATCTGATTGGTAACGCAATACTACGAATACATGTGGTTCTTAAAGTAGATTGAGGAGTTAATCTGACACATGATCTTAATACAGAAGTTCTAAGCATTTTGAAGGCGTCAATATTTGAAAGCAAAGTTTAAAAGAGAAGTACAGCTGTTTGTTAACTCTTCTCCACGAAATGGTTTCTTGTTTTAGCGTCAGAAAATTTTTGATTCCGTTTGAAAAGGAACGACATTTATTAGAGACAAATGTCGTTAGTCCATTTTACACGACCACAGCCATTTTGAAATTTCTCAACGAAAAATTTCTTCCATTGAGAACCCACAACAAAAATAGTGCCACCACCCATCACCACCACCTCTTAATCCATCTAAGTCATAGAAAAACACCAAATACATCAATATGTCTCACGAAGGTCAAGAAGAATTATTGGATTATTCCGATTCCGAAGAAATCGCCGTTCAAACCGCCAACCAAGTCTCTGGTAGTGGTGAAGTTGGAGGAGAAGCAACTACCAATGATAAAGAAGCTGACAAAAAGGGTTCTTATGTCGGTATTCATGCGACTGGTTTCAGAGATTTCTTGTTGAAGCCAGAATTGTTGAGAGCGATTGGTGATTGTGGGTTTGAACATCCTTCTGAAGGTTCGTACTTCTTTTAAAACCATTGAAAACCAAATAAACACAAAAGTATGCAAAATTTGTTCCATCATGTGGGGGGAGTGGCACAGGGAAGGGAGGGAGGGCGAAGTGGTTTTGGCAGTGAGGTTGCCATTGAATTGTCCATTGCGATGACATAGGATGAGTTCCTATGAATACATTATTTGATTGATTGCCTTGATCAAGAAACGTTGATCCATTGTTGGGCAAATTTCAAAGCCATTCAATTTTTTATTCCTATGAAATCGGCTAGAACGCGTATTTATACCTCGCAAAGTCCTAATTGAATTCAACTTCATGATTACAGGGGTTCCAACATCAATCTTGCACCCACTTCCCACTACCCCATAGCGTCAACTTTGCTCCCTTTTGTGTTATTTTGGCAAAAATATAAATTCATCTAAGTAATAATAAAAACTAACCAAATTTTAGTCCAACAAGTTTGTATTCCACAATCTATTTTGGGAACTGATGTTTTATGTCAAGCTAAGTCCGGTTTAGGTAAAACTGCTGTTTTCGTTTTATCAACATTACAACAATTGGATCCAATTCCAGGTGAAATTTCCACTATTGTTATTTGTCATACCAGAGAATTAGCTTATCAAATTCGTAATGAATATGCTAGATTCTCCAAATATATGCCAGATGTCAAGACTGAAGTTTTCTATGGTGGTACTCCAATGAAGAGAGATATCGAAAAATTAAAAAATAAGGATACTTGCCCTCATATTGTTGTTGCTACTCCAGGTAGATTACATGCTTTAGTTGAAGAAAAACATATGAGATTAAGCAATGTTAAATCATTTGTTATTGATGAATGTGATAAAGTCTTGGAATCTCTTGATATGAGAAAAGATGTTCAAACCATTTTCAGAGCCACTCCACATCAAAAACAAGTTATGATGTTTTCTGCGACTTTATCATTAGATATTCGTCCAGTTTGTAAGAAATTCATGCAAAATCCTTTGGAAATTTATGTTGATGATGAAGCTAAATTAACTTTACATGGTTTACAACAATATTATATTAAATTGGAAGAAAAGGAAAAGAATAGAAAATTATCTGATTTATTAGATTCACTTGAATTCAATCAAGTGATTATTTTCGTTAGATCTACTCAAAGAGCTAATGAATTAAATAAATTATTATGTGCTTGTAATTTCCCATCAATTGCTGTTCATTCAGGTATGCCACAAGAAGAAAGAATTGAAAGATATAAATCTTTCAAGGAATTCAATAAAAGAATCTGTGTTTCTACTGATGTTTTTGGTAGAGGTATTGATATTGAAAGAATTAATTTAGCTATCAATTATGATTTACCTAATGAAGCTGATCAATATTTACATAGAGTTGGTAGAGCTGGTAGATTTGGGACTAAAGGTTTAGCCATTTCTTTGGTTTCAACTAAAGATGATGAAGAAGTTTTGGAAAAGATTCAAAGTAGATTCGATGTTAAGATTACTGAGTTCCCAGAAGAAGGTGTTGATCCATCTACTTATATGAACACTTAGATTTTCCCCATCTTAACCAACCAATTGTAACTTTGTTAAAAACTGTTTTATATATAAATAGGTTTGTATAACTATTCTCTTTCTGTCAAAACTAAAAATTTAGCACAATCTACTTTATTGTATTTTAAGAAGTGGCATTTGTACATGTACAATCTATAAGTTTATAAACAAATTCTATATCTTTCTTTGGCACCAAGAACCATTCAATATGTACATTATAATTCGTATCAAACGGTGAAGATTTATCTTTAACCTTGGCACCAGTATCTTGATTACATCCAACACAGTACACATCCCCCTTGCCATACTTTTTCCTTAGCGTTTTATGAATTGTGGATTCGACTGAATCGAGGTTGGCACGACAATAGAATCCATTATTTTTATACAGTACATAATCATCATTAATCTCTTCGTTATTATCAGATACATCCAATCGTCTAAACCACCCAATCAAATTATTCATAACCCCACCTCTACCACTATTCACCAATCCACGATTCTTTGGTTCCAAATTCGTTAATCCATGCAGACACTTCTTCTCCCATTGTAGAATCCGATTATGTACCGATTGGGTCGTCCTACCTATCTTAATCAAAATATATGGTGATTTTTTAGAATTGAATTCAATCCATTTATTCCTATCCCATCGTGAAGTTTGGGGAATATTCTTGACTTTAAAATGCCAATTTCGGGGTGGGTTAAGAAAATTGGTCATTGTATAGATGTATATATATCCTTTATTACTATTTGATTTGGTGATTGTAGGTGGTTGGTGTTGTTGGTTGATGTGATAATGGCAATATCCATTGGTTGTTCCTTTTAATTTACATTGTTGGCCTTTGATGGTTATTCCTTTACATTGAACATAATTAGTTGTCATATATATTCTTTGGTGGTGATGATGATGAGTCGTAGTGATGTGGAGTAGCTACTTGTTTCTCGGTGGTTAAAGGTAAAAACTGTGGCTGCAGTGTCTTGACTTGAAACTTAAACGAGATGATTTGGGAGGACTCGAGATTTTCTTGTTGTTGTTCACCTTCCTAATTAGGAAGCCGAGTCCGAAAAAGGTAGCTTGGCCATTTAATTATATAACGTTTCTTTGGTTCATAGTGTTATATCCGGACAAACGTTTAGTTTATTCCCTCCTATAGGGTTCATAATTCACAATGGTGGTAGTCTATATGCTTGATCTAGTGACTCCACACTGTTTATAGTATCTGTAGCAATGAAAGGTTTTATTGATGTTTTTGCCTTGGATGGGGAAAACCGTGGCTGATCCAAAAGTCGATGGTGACCTTCTTTCAGATCTTTGGGCTGAGATTATGAGGCTTTTTTATGTTTTATCGAGAGATCCGTATCTCAGTGCCTTAAAATAGTAGTGATTCTCTCTTATAAAGATAGTGGTTGGTATGTTTCTATCAAACAGTTTCTATACGTTGGATTGATATTTTTAAGAAATATTTGCACCAAATTACGTTAAATTACAGTAGAGTAGAGTAGAGTAGAGTGTGGGTAAACCTCAAAGATTTTGCAAAATAATCATAAAACTCATTCAAGAGAGAGTGTTCTTTCATACTTTATCAATCAGCTCTTGCAAGAGGATGATTTGACTTTAGAGAGAAGCTACCAATGTTAGGTCTAATGTTGAGTCAATGGATTATGATTCGAGATTAGCGCCCCAGAAAATAAAATTAAAATAAAAAAAAAAAAATAAAAAAAACACAAAGAATTTTTCAAATTGTAAACTAAAAAAATATTTTCTTATTGATGATCCCGTAAAAAAACAATTTATGATAAAGTCACGTGAAATGCGATAATAATAATTGTTAATGTTCCCACCGTAATTGTCTTGTTGGAATTCCTACTTTACTTACTCCTAAACTCCTTTAGTCAATTGAAGTATAAACGAAACTTTATATAAAGTCACAAAGAATTCCCCCAATTGCAAATTTTTTGTTTTTTTTTTGTTTTTCTCTTCTTCTTCTTCTTCTTCTCTTCAGTATCCCCCATTTTATACTAAAAAATGCCTTCTCATTTCGATACCCTTCAATTACACGCTGGTCAACCAGTTGAAGACCCACACAGAGCCAGAGCTCCTCCAATCTATGCCACCACCTCTTATGTCTTCAATGATTCCAAACATGGTGCTCAATTATTTGGTTTAGAAACCCCAGGTTATATCTATTCCAGAATTATGAACCCAACTAACGATGTTTTCGAACAAAGAATGGCAGCTTTAGAAGGTGGTCTTGCTGCCTTGGCTACTTCTTCTGGTCAATCCGCTCAATTCTTAACCATTGCTGGTTTGGCTCATACTGGTGACAATATCGTTTCCACTTCTTACTTATATGGTGGTACTTATAACCAATTCAAGGTTGCTTTCAAGAGATTAGGAATTGAAACCAGATTCGTCAATGGTGATGCTCCTGCTGATTTCGCTAAATTAATCGACGAAAAGACTAAAGCAATCTATATTGAATCTATTGGTAATCCAAAATATAATGTCCCAGATTTCGAAGCAATTGCCAAAATTGCTCATGATAATGGTATCCCATTGGTTTGTGATAACACTTTTGGTGCTGGTGGTTTCTTAGTTAACCCAATTAAACACGGTGCTGATATTGTTGTCCATTCCGCTACCAAATGGATTGGTGGTCATGGTACTACTATTGCCGGTGTCATTATTGATTCTGGTAATTTCCCATGGACCGAATATCCAGAAAAATACCCACAATTCTCTAAACCATCTGAAGGATATCATGGATTAATCTTAAATGATGCGTTAGGTAAGGCTGCTTTCATTGGTCATGTCAGAATTGAATTATTAAGAGATTTAGGTCCAGCTTTAAACCCATTTGGTGCTTTCTTATTATTACAAGGTTTGGAAACTTTATCTTTAAGAGTTGAAAGACAATCTTATAACGCGTTAACCTTAGCTCAATGGTTAGAAAAGAACCCATATGTCGAATCTGTTTCTTATTTGGGTTTAAAATCTCACGAATCTTACGAATTATCTAAGAAATACTTAAACAACGATGCCAAGTTTGCTGGTGGTGCTTTAGCTTTCACCGTTAAGGATATCCCAAATCATACTCCAAAGGATGCTTTTGATGAAGCATCTCCAAAATTAGTTGATAATTTGGAAATCCCCTCTAATTTGGCCAATGTCGGTGACTCTAAATCTTTAGTTATCGCCCCATGGTTCACTACTCATCAACAATTATCCGATGACGAAAAGCTTGCTTCTGGTGTTACTAAAGGTTTGATTAGAGTTTCTATTGGGACTGAATATATTGAAGATCTTATCAATGATTTCGACCAAGCTTTTAAGAAGGTTTATGAATCTGAATCGAAGTAGATTCATAATGTGTGTAATATGTAGAATTTTATATTTTAGAATTAGGGATAAATTTGTTTGATTTTGGAAAGAGGAACATAATGTAGAAGAGTAAGTTGTAAATAGAGGGCCCAGAATATGTCATCATTGAAGACTTGTTGTGAGTCGTTGGAGATATGTTCTAGGAATTTTCCAAGACATTGGCAACCCGATACCGGAATCGTTGCGAAACTTGCAACTCATTTCCGCAAATCGAATTACCGGAAAAAATTAACGCGAAACCGGGTTATCTATGCACTTAGAGGGAATCGCACTCTAGTAGAGGGCCACCATGATCAATGATATACATCCAATCATTCTACTGAGAGAGGATATGATCAGAAAACCTCAATGTAACACTACCAGGTGTTCAAGTAAATGTATCACACTTATACCGAAAACCGCCCTATATTTATTCCTTTGTTATAAACCCGTTGCCTACATAAATATTTTTCTACTACACTAATTTAAACATTTGATTATCTAAGATCTCCACTTCTTCATCACCCAACACCGACCCCCCTGCACTACTTGTATCTTGTCTAGTCGTTGTACTTTCTCGAACTATCATACCCTCCTTATTCAAATTTTGAAGCTGGATAGATCCGACGGTATTTGCTCTCTTTCTTCCATCATAAAGAGAACTATTATTGGACGTATATCCGTCATATACTTCTTCTTGATAAAATTTCTGTTTGTGTTTGTTTTCGACAAGCACATGTTCATCCAAGAATGGATTCTCAAGTGGGATTTTCTTGTTTAGTGTGTTTGTTCGACGTACTGAGGTTGATTTGGATAATTTTTCACCTAGTTTCCTTAATTCTTGTTCATTTTCTATACTTGGTCTAGGTTGGAATATGGCTTCAGATTTCTTAGTTTGAGTTGTTGATAATTTACTAAACTTAGGAAATCTCGGCCTGGGGTGTTTAGCATTTATCGTCATGGGTGGTGGAAGAGTTGCAGTTCGTCTCTTTGGATTAAAATGGAATTCATTATCTTCATATTCATGATCATAATAATCTGGGGGAAATTCTGGATTGGCACACCAAGCAGGGAATGCCCAACTACACATAGATAACAATGCGAATAAGGTCGACGCCCATACTAATCCAAACCAAAGTTTTCCAAAACTGTATACAATTCCATAATCGGCCAATTTCACTTGTACATCTTGTCTTGTTACTGCTAACAACCTACTGATGATTGACAGACCAAGACCTATACTTACAAATGATGCCAAGGCGACCAAACTGGTTGCATGTAATAACACTTTCGGGATCTTGGATAAATCTTTTTCACCCCTTCTATTGGAATACATTATTAACGTCAAGCCCAATACAACAGTTTGCGAAGCACATGCGAATATAATCGAATTGGGCACCATTTTGAATTTCGAATCATGCTGTTCAACATCTTTCTCATAACTACGATCATCATATCCATCACCTTCATAAGCATATGCGATAATTATATCTAACCCAGCATCACTCAAGATTCTTCTATAATCAAATGCATATTTCAATTTTTCACATTGAATATATTCATTCTTCTTTTTGGTTATAATATCACCAGTCTTTTCATCCACTTCTTCATACGTATCATAAAACCCCAAACACCATCCCCATAACGACGTAGTAATATATTGTGGGGCATACGCAACGTGTTCTTCAGCATATTGGGTCAATAACGCGATTTCGGAATTTGTGATTGCTTCTCCCAGAGGTTGATATGCACCACCATATGCGTCAACTTTATTGGGTGTACTAATGGAATTTCGCAATGATTTATATAAACCATCAGCTAGATCTAAACGAGCACAGTTTATTCGTGACATATACCCCCGATGATTGGATAGGGGTAATAACAATGTTAATAAGCATAAAAGGATAGTTACACTTGTTGTTGTTAGTCGGATTGCTTGAATGATTCGTTCTTGTTTAGTGAGACCTCTAAATGGTGCTGTAAAATTATGCCATCGTTTAGTTAGTGTCATCTGGTTTAGATTTCTTGCTGTTGATGTTTATGGTTAATGAGATGTGTTGGTTGATTTGTTTGGATCGAGACGTTTATTTCTATTTTTAATTTTCTTGATGATGATTCATTAAGCGAATCAGAAATTTTCTGTGTAAATCAAAAAGAGAAATTTAAAATGACGTAAGACTGATCTTCTTCGTAAATGGGAATAGAAGGTAGAGAGATGTTAGTCTGAATTAGATCTAACATACTTTATAGAGGATATTTAGGAGTATAAAGTAGGCGCAACCAAGTAATATAATCATATTCCTTAAGAGGAAAGGATCTTGACCTACCCGCATTGCGTGTATCGCAACTTAGATATCACACAGTATTTAGTATTCTCTTATCAAACTAATATACGATGGCTCTATTTCTGATATGCAAACTAAACTAGCGTGAGAGAGTAGAGTAATAGTTAAGAAAGTCCCAATGTATAGGAAAGACATAAGTTATGGCAGACACCTAGTTATTCTATTATAGAACTAATACTTAGACAGCACGTGGCAACTCAGATCTTTAGTTCCAATCGATATATGGTTTCATAAACTTCCTGGGATTCCATTGGTCAACGCCTACATTGACATGCAATGAACAAATAACATATGCTTTTCTCTAAATGGAATAATTCTGCGGACTACAATTTGCCTTGTGTTTAAACTAAAATACTATTACATCGTAACTCTTTATTAACTATTGAAAACGAACAAACATAAATCCAAACTAAAACAAACTTAATGAACCGAAAAACAACTTGAAGTAGATAACTAATATGGGGTCTCTCTTGTTTTATAAATACTTTGCAAAAAATCCTCATAATATACAAAAACAACAGGTGGTGGTGGTAGTGGTAGGGTGAAATTAAATCGTGCATTGAATTATGAAATTCTCTAAAATTCTTCATTAAATTTCAAATCACCATATTTCGCTTCATATATTGAAACATCCCTTAGTTCACCGGAATCATCAAACTTTCTCTTAAGTCCACTAGTTTGAAATTCAGCTAAAGTTTGTAAAGGAGCATTTGTGATCTTGCAACAACTATCCCATTCTTCTAAGCTTGAACATGAACCTAATGTAGAACCATCATTTGTCAATGAGGGTGGCGCTGAGACATTTGTAGGTAATGGAACTCTTCTAAAATTACCGGAGAATTGGCTTGAATCAGGAAAATTATATCCTTCACTTACTGCTTTTCTTATTCTCATTCCAATTGTTGCTAGCCTTGCTATATCTGGATTTTCATTCTGTTGTTGAGTAGAAGTTATTTGTATTGAAGTATTCGTTTGTTGCCTTTTGGTTCTATGTTGGTAACTCATCTTTAAATCATATATGCTTCTATTTATTTATATCTTTGATTTGTGAAAGAAAGAAAAGAAGCAATGGATAAAAGGTGGTTTTTTTTGTTAGTAATCTAATCTTTTGATGAAGTGAAGGGGTTTAGTTACAAAGTTGAAAACTCCTTAGTTTGAGATTAGTGATGAAATGAATGATGTGGAACTAATTATTTCCGAAAGGGGTTAAATTAAAAACTTCTCTTTTGTTGTTTCCACACCCAAAAAGCAGTCAGGTGATCAATTTTTTTCTACTGGACGTGTACTTTCTCAAAATGTTTCTCTTGCTATTCAGTGCAAGTCTATATACAGGATCCGTTACCGTCAATCGATTGTAATTGCCGTTTAAGGTTTGTTCACCTAAAAAATTGTATTCGCAGTCAATTTCCCAAATTGTATTGCAACCGGCCGAATTACTATTGTTTGCACATTAATTAATTAATTGATTAAGTGGGGGAATTGTGTTTTGATTGTAAGCGATTATATTATCATCAATCATCAATTTTTTTTCTCCTTCTCCATGGCTAATTCCTTGTAGGAAAAACCCTATAGGCAGTAGACACCGATTGCCAATTGTACTATAAATTGAGGTCCAAATTCCCTTGATTCAATTGCTACGTTCTCCCTTTCTCTTCTTTACAAGTTGTATCATCACCCACACAAACAACAAATTTAATTATATAGAAACACAATGTCCCCACCAAACTTCCAAGTCTCTTCTGCAATTGCTCGTGAATATGAATCAGAATATTCCGCCCACAACTACCACCCATTACCAGTTGTCTTTTCTCGTGCTGAAGGTGCCCATGTCTGGGATCCAGAAGGTAAAGAATATTTGGATTTCCTTTCTGCCTATTCAGCAGTCAATCAAGGTCATTGTCATCCAAAAATCGTAGATGCATTGGTTGATCAAGCTAGGAAATTAACTTTATGTTCACGTGCATTCTCAAGTGATGTCTTTGGTGTCTACGCTAAATACATAACTGAATATTTCGGTTATGAAATGGTTTTACCTATGAACACTGGTGCTGAAGCTGTTGAAACTGGACTTAAACTCGCTAGAAGATGGGGGTATGTTAAGAAGGGTATTAAACCAGATGAAGCTATTATTTTGGCTGCTGTTGATAATTTCCACGGTAGAACCTTGGGTGTTATTTCAATGTCTACTGATCCTGATGCTACTGCCAATTTCGGTCCTTATTTACAAGGTGTTGGTCCACAAATTCCAGGCACTGATGGAAAACAATTCATTAGATATGGTGTTATTGAAGATATCGAATTGGCTTTAAAGAATGCTGGTGATAAGATTGCTGCTATTTTATTAGAACCAATTCAAGGTGAAGCTGGTATCGTTGTTCCACCTGCTGATTATTTGACTAAAGTCCAAGCATTATGTAAGAAATACAATTGTTTATTCATCTGTGATGAAATCCAAACTGGTATTGGTAGAACTGGTAAGATGTTATGTTATGAACATTCAAAGGATGTTAAGCCTGATATTATTTTGTTAGGTAAGGCCATTTCTGGTGGTATTATGCCAGTATCTGCTGTTTTATCATCTAAAGAAATCATGTTGACTCTTTCTCCAGGATCTCATGGATCTACTTATGGTGGTAATCCATTAGCTTGTAGAGTAGCAATTGCTGCTTTGGATGTCATTAAGGATGAAAACTTAGTTGAAAGATCTCAAACCGTCGGTGAATTCTTCAGAGGTAAATTAACCGAATTAAAGGACAGCTCAAATGGAATTATTTCCGAAGTTAGAGGAAAAGGTTTATTATGTGCAATTGTTATTGACGATTCCAAGACTAATGGTAGAACCGCCTGGGACTTGTGTTTACTCATGAAGGATCTTGGTGTATTGGCCAAGCCAACTCATGATAATATTATTAGATTGGCACCACCATTGGTTATTTCCGAAGAAGATTTAGTTAAAGGTGTCGAAGTCATTAAGAAGGCTTTGGAACAATTACCAAATGCTCCAAAAGCTGCTCATTAAAGTTTAAAACAAGAGTACATATTTATATAGTATATAGTAGATTTTTAATTGTGTATTACTAAAATTAATGAATTCACGTATAGAATGTAATATTTATTTATTTGTAACGAACCGTGGAGATACTTATTCTACGTCGAAGTTATGATATCAGCAATTGCAGCCTGATCTCGAACAAATATAGAAAGTTGGAGGTCAAACATATAAAAACGCATTCCTTTCACTTCCGATCTTGTACCAAACACTGAAACACGCCTTATACTATTTAGTCAATTGCCTGTGGGGGGAGAGATATTAAAAGGAAAGACAAAATGTGAATAAATGAGAAATACCCCCATATCTTGGTGTCATTGCCTTATTTCAGATTGATTTGGTTGCATCTGAATATGTTTTCTAGGGGATGGTCATGAAAACTGTCGTCTTGTTATTGTTTTCTACTTGTTTGTTTATGATTCGTTTTAGTTTGATGTTACATATTTCATATCCTTTTAGTAAAATTTGATTTAGTCTGTTCCAAAAGGAACTAAAAACAGTCAATGCGTAAACAAAGGGTTTCCTAATATCGAAATAAATCGAGAGAAAGAAATACATAATATGAAGAGGATGGGGTCATTCATTTCCCATTAATGAAGGAATTTGGTATATTTGTAAACTGTGTGTGTGTATATCGCAATGGATTTAGTCTTATGGTGTTCGAAACAACCACATTAAAATTTAGGTGGGTGTTTCTGAATTTTCGCATCCGATGATCGGATATATTTATCATCAGTTATTTCTTAGTAAAAGGAAGAAATTAAATGAAAAGAAGATTTTGTAAAATTGTTGTTTAATTTTATATTAACCGGAGTTAATTTTGACGATGAGATCTTGACAGATCAATCAATCTTCATCCATCGGATAAACTTTAAACAATGTCAATAATATTTCAATCTTAAGGAAAATGAAAGAGTCAAACTTCCTCGGTTGATGATTTATTTGTTGGTAAATTTGTAAAATTGCGTAATGATGATTAAAGTTACACATTCGGTAAATATTCCTTTTTTCCCCAATTAAGAAACTTTTTCCGTTGTTTGCCATTAATAATAATAAACTCCAATAGTAAGAAGTGGGGGGATTCGAGGGGGAACAGAAATGAACACTTACACACGACTATATTAATAGTTTTCTATTAATAATAAATCACAGTCATTTTTTTCAATAGTAAGGACCAAATATATAAATTCGATTTCGGATCCACTTCAATTTTTTAAAAGAATTTATTGGCAACTTATCCTTTACAAGATTAACTAAGATCTTATATTTATTTATCATCACCTAATCATTAACCTTACACACATCAATAGCAAAGAGAGAGAATAAAAAATATGTCATTTGTTGGTGGAGGTGCTGAATGTTCAGTCAATAATAACGTTATTTCCCAATTTAACAAACATACTCAACAAGATAGATCCTTACAACAACAGGCTAGTTCAAGTCAACAAATCTTATCAAATCAAGGGTTTAAAAATGATAATTTGATGAATTTAAGAGATAGACAGAATTTGGAACAATTTATGAATAATTCGCCTTCAAATAGTTTTCAATTTCAACCCATGAGACATGAATTGAATGCTATACAACATCATTCTCCTCCTGCTCAACAACAACAACATAATTGGTCAAATGAATTCAAAACCTCTCCTCCACAAGTTAATGCTCTTCCTATTTTGAACACTGCTTCTACTTCCAGTGTTCGTAATGCAGGCTGGTCCTCGGAATTCCATCAACAAGAATCTTCTCCACAAACTCAAGCACAACAACAATATACGACTTCTATGCCAAATATGATGATGGGTGGTGGATATAGACCTATGATGGGTATGTCCATGATGGGAAATATGATGCAACAACCACAAATTCAACAAACCAATGAACAACAGCAACAAAATCATGAACCAGCTGTTGATTGGGATAATCAATTTAAAGAAATTGAAGAATTAACTACAGAACAAGAGAAAGTTGAGGAATTAGCTAAACAAAAAGAAGATGAAGAAATCGTAATTGATGATAAAGATCTTGCTACTTTTCAAGAAGTTTGGGATGGTTTGAATTCAGAAGAATTAAATGAAGATTTTATTAATCAACAATATGAAGATTTTAGACGTACTCAACGAGACACATACCCTTCGGATATGACACAATGGGAAAGAGATTTTGCTAAATATGTATCTACAAGAGCTCATTTTGGTGATTATCAATTTGAAGAAAAACAAAATAATCAATTTCTTGATTTACCTAAAGATGTTGATCCTTATGAAATTGGATTACAATTAATGGAAAATGGAGCAAAATTATCAGAAGCTGCATTAGCATTTGAAGCTGCAATTCAAAGAGATCAAAATCATATAAATGCATGGTTAAAATTAGGTGAAGTTCAAACTCAAAATGAAAAAGAAATTGCTGGTATTTCTGCATTAGAAAAATGTTTAGAATTAAATCCAGAAAATGGAGAAGCATTAATGACATTAGCTATTTCTTATATTAATGAAGGTTATGATAATGCTGCATTTGCAACATTAGAACGTTGGATTTCTACCAAATATCCACAGATTACCGAAAAGGCAAGAATAGAGAATCCTTCAATAACTGATGAAGATCGGTTTTCATTAAATAAAAGAGTTACTGAATTATTCCTTAAGGCTGCTCAATTATCTCCAAATGCAGCAAATATGGATGCTGATGTTCAAATGGGGTTAGGTGTTTTATTTTATGCCAATGAAGAATTCGATAAGACTATTGATTGTTTTAAGGCAGCATTAACCATCAGACCTGATGATGCCGTTTTATGGAATAGATTAGGAGCTTCATTAGCCAATTCTAATCGATCCGAAGAAGCAGTCGATGCATATTTCAAAGCTTTACAATTGAAACCTACATTTGTTAGAGCCAGGTATAATCTTGGTGTTTCATGTATTAATATTGGATGTTATAAAGAAGCTGCTGAACATTTATTAAGTGGTCTTTCGATGCATCAAGTTGAAGGTGTGGATACCAATTTTTCAACATTGAATCATAATCAATCTACATCATTGACTGAAACTTTAAAAAGAGCATTTATTGCCATGGAAAGAAGGGATTTGTTGGAATTGGTCAAACCAGGAATGGATTTGACTCAATTTAGAGGTGAATTTAATTTTTAAGTTGGATCATTTATTTGCATATATCTATTTATCCCATGGGGGGTATTAGTTGATTTATATATAGGATTGAATAAAAATTTTCTCTTGAGGAGTGATTTGTAGAGTTCGGATAGTAGATCAAGTTCTTAAAGAAACAATGAGGTCAATTAGATATTAGCTTGTGTATGATACCTTAATCTCCAATTATCATCGAGATGAAGATAGAACTAGCAGATCCAGATTCTTTAGGTGACTTACATAATTAAATACTCGTAAGCCTAAAACATTAAGCAGGCGCAAAAAAAGATAAGATTAGAAGTCGTGTATAAGGAGTCAATTTGTGTTGTATGAGAAAGGTGACTAATTATTAATTAAAGTGAATGAAAGATAACTGAAAAAAGTTTTTTTGATAATTTTATTTTATGACTCAGATTTTTTTTTAACCGCCGATTAGTTAGTTAAGTTAGTTAAGGAAGAACATTATGAATACATCCATACTTACATATTAAAGTGACAAATACACTTTCCTAATTGGGAAATAGAGCGTTTTCTTATTTCTTTAAACTTCACACTGGGCCAGAAATTTTTCAATCATTTATAAACCTTCATCTCCTATTTCCTTTTGAACAACAGCACCCCATTTCAACACCTTAATACCAAGTCGCAATGACATTTCCAATATTGCCGTTAGTAGCCTCTACTAATGATACCCAAACAATTTCTACCTTCTCATTGGTAGGACAATTATTATTTCCATTTTCTACCAAGTTATCCCCAACCAAACACTTTCTTCAACAATTCCCACAACACTTGACCATTAATATTGATGCCACCAATGCTACAATTACACCAGATCAAGTAACAGAATTGTTAAATGTCGGTATTAACCAAGTGTTCATCAATGCTTCTCAATATCAAGATTTGGTTGTTTCTACAGGATTACCAAGCTCCAGATTTGGTGTTCAATTTGATAATGATACAGAAGTATCTGATGAACTTTTGAAGTCAAAACTGTCATTTGTCTTCACAAAAGAGTTGTCTAACGACAAGTTTAAACAATATGACGACAAGGAAAACAGAACCATCTATATCAGAAATGAAGCCTTATCTCAAGAAGAAGCGAATAAATTGGTTGTGGCCGGATATGTCCCAATTATCACTGCTGAAAACTTAACTTCCAAAAAGGAAGAAGCCAACAAAGTTTCAATCTCTTCATTGTTTGTTAGTACCTTGACAACAGACAGACCAGATGGGCTTTATACTACGTTAATCACATCCCCAGCTCCAGCTTATACCGCCTTAGGTATAGTATATTCATCTAAGGAATCTATAATTGCTGCAATTGAAGAAAAAGTTGGTGTTTACCAATCAAGAAAACGTAGCGATGAATTATGGTACAAGGGAAAGACAAGTGGTGCTACTCAAACTCTTGTCCAATTATCAAGAGATTGTGATTCAGATGTAGTCAAATTTGTTGTTGAACCTAGAGTTGGTTTTGGTTTCTGCCACCGTGAAGATAATTTCACTTGCTTTGGTGATAACCAATTAGCTGAAGATGATAGTTCTATTGGTTCTGGATTGGCTAGATTGGACAACACTTTAATTAATAGATTCCAAAATGCTCCACCAGGGTCGTACACCAAAAGATTATTTGATGATGAGAAATTGTTGATTGCAAAACTTAAAGAAGAATTAGATGAATTGATTGATGCTGGTCAAAATGCTTCTGATAAAAAATCTGACGTTTCTTGGGAATGTGCTGATTTGTTTTATTTTGCCATGGTTTGGTGTATCAAACATGGTGTTAGATTAGCTGATATCGAGAAAAACTTGGATATCAAATCTTTGAAAGTTTCAAGACGTAAAGGTGATGCAAAACCTGCCTATATCGAAAAGAAGAAGCCTGAAGAAGTACCTGCTGTTTCCCCAGCAGCCGTTGCTGAAACTGAACCAGAATTATACAAGATGGAAGTGATTACTGTTAACGATATTAATGCCAGATCTGACGATGTTACTAGAGCCATGACCAGACCAGTTCAAAAAACTGCTGATATCATGAAATTAGTATTACCTATTATAGAGAATGTTAAGGCCAACGGTGATAAAGCACTCATTGAGCTCACTTCAAAATTTGACGGAGTTCAATTAGAATCACCAGTATTAAATGCCCCATTCCCACAAGATTTAATGAATATTTCAGAAGAAATGAAACAAGCTATTGATATTTCAATTGTCAATATTGAAAAATTCCATACTGCTCAATTACCAAAAGAAGAAGTCATGACTGTCGAAACCGCACCAGGAGTCTTTTGTTCTAGATTTGCAAAACCAATTGAAAATGTAGGGTTATATGTCCCAGGTGGTACTGCCGTCTTACCATCAACTGCCATGATGTTGGGTGTACCAGCAAAAGTTGCCGGATGTGAGAATATTATAATTGCATCTCCACCAGCTCGTGCTACTGGAAAATTAACCCCTGAAGTCGTATATGTTGCTCATAGATTAGGTGCTAAATCTATCGTTATGGCTGGTGGTGCCCAAGCAGTCACTGCCATGGCTTATGGTACCGAAAGTGTACTCAAGTGTGATAAAATTTTAGGTCCTGGTAACCAATTCGTTACTGCTGCAAAGATGTATGTCCAAAATGATACTCAAGCTTTATGTTCTATTGATATGCCAGCTGGTCCTTCGGAAGTCTTGGTTATCGCTGACGAAAAGGCCGATGCCGATTTCGTTGCTAGTGATTTACTTTCACAAGCTGAACATGGGGTTGATTCACAAGTTATACTTATTGGTGTTGGATTGACACAAGAAAAATTAAATGAATTCGAATTAGCAGTTAAGACACAAGCTGAAGTCTTACCAAGAAAGGAAATTGTTGCGAAATGTTTATCCCACTCTTATATCTTATTAGTTAAGACTTATGAAGAAGCATTTGAATTATCTAACAAATACGCGCCTGAACATTTGATTCTTCAAATTGAAAATGCCCCATCCTATGTTCCTGGTTCAATTGAAAATGCCGGTTCAGTGTTTGTTGGTGCATTATCACCAGAATCTTGTGGTGATTATTCAAGTGGTACCAATCACACTTTGCCAACTTATGGGTATGCAAGACAATACTCAGGGGTTAATACTGCAACCTATCAAAAATTCATCACTTCTCAAGACGTTAGAGAAGAAGGTCTTAAGAGTATTGGTAAGGCAGTTATGACTTTAGCCGCAGTTGAAGGATTAGAAGCTCATAGAAGGGCTGTTGAAGTTAGAATGGAAAAATTGGGATTACTTTAAATAAAAATTATAGCCTAATATTGTAGATACAAGTTTGATTTAATAATACATATAAATATACAAAATACACAAAATAGAAAGTATTCTAAACATCCACTTCATTCTCAGGATTAGTCAATTCTTTCAAATATCTAAGTAAACGAACAACCTCTTTACCCAAATTAGTATCAATCACAGGTGTTAAAAAGACATCCAATGTCAAATGGATATCAGGAGTAATTCTTGCCAATGAATAAACAGCCTCTAAACTCTTAATCAACTCTTCATGTTCTTTAGCATTCTCCAATCCTCTAGCTACAAGAATATTATTAACCAATGAATTAATAACAACAAGCGCCTTGGTCAAGATCAAAGTAAATATCTTATATTCATTTGATTCGCGAGAAAACTTTCCAGTTTCAGACGACAATGCAACCGCGACTCGAGCAAAGTTTGATAATATTAAATCACGATTATGTAAGATCCATAACAAGGATAATCGATTTAGTTGAGTATTTAAATCGTCAATTGGGATCAAATCGATTAATAGCTTAACACCAAACAACATTTGCGAAATAGTAGGGGCACGTACGCATATAAATCTCGAAAACTCATAGCTGTTGGCATCAAAAGGAATAATACTCAAACACATTTGGAATGTTCTTGTTAACAAGACTCCTGACTTATATGATTCCTTGTTGTTATTCAAATAAGCCATGACTAATTTCCGAGTATATTCTTGATCAGAGACACTAACAACAAAGTTATTGGTATAACTGGCAGTCAAACTGACATTTAAGGTTCCGTTAAGAACAGCTTGTAAGAGTGATCTGTTGTGTGGTTCTTTGACTAAAAGTTTAGTTAACGCATCAATACCAAACGGGAAATAAGAATGGGTTTCCACATTACATCGAGGAATTCTATAGGGATCTTCAATCTTTGGTCCAAACGAACTAATCAAAACAAATGACAAGAATGCTTCTTCCAAACTATGCAAATCAACAAACAAGGAAATATTGTCCAACATTAATAAACAGTCCTTTAATAAACATAACCTTTTTCTACTAAATACAAACTTTGGTCCATGTAATCCAATATTTTTCACAATTGAAAATAACAATTCTTTGAAAATCTTATTGCCTGCCATTGTCTTTTTATTAAATTCTGAAAACGAAATATTTCTCAAAATCATTGTAACTGTAATCAACTGGTCAACCAACAACACTTGATCATCAACTGCACTTTTGGTCTGTATCTTACTGAAATGATATCTATTCTCCTGTTTGAATTCTTGCAATGCTGTCAAATAGTCAGCTATATAAAATGAGCCTACTTCATTTGGATGACGATCGGGTGTAGTTGCCAGAGAACTTGGTTCATCCACAGCAAACATTTCATCAATTTCAATATCAGAATCCTCATCGTCGGAAACTACTTCTCCTGTAAGCGAGTCCACAACATATCTGATATCTTCTCCAACCAATACACCTGGATTAGACACGTACTTGTCAAAAATATTATCAATTTGACTATTAGAATTTAATTTAGTGACATCGGAAGTTACAAATTGATTTTCATCCTTGGCGGTGCCATGAACAATTCTGTTTAAAACTACTTTACCAAGGCTGGAAAGTGAATCTAATAATTCCAAACAATCGTCAATTCTAAATGTATAGCTTGCATCTGAAGTGGTTACAAGCAATGTGTTCAATGCGTTAATAACTTCGGCACTATTGTAACCTGTATCACTTTTAAGACTCATACTTAAGGCTTGGAGATTAATGGCACCCAATTCTGGGGCAAACAAGTAGACTGGCTTAGTTATTTCAATTTCATTAGCAACCTGCGATAACTCCTTGATAGAATAAGGACCATGGGTATCAACGACCTTTCTGAATGGAATATAATTCTTTATAATATTCGCCTCTTCCTTTTTCACTTCCTGTTTCATTGCCATTTGCGCATTAGCCGCAATATCAAGTTGGCTTGGGGGACCAGTAGGTTCAATATTCATTGTCTGCATAGGTGATCCTTGACTTTGACGCGATAACAGGCTGGAAGCACCTACCATCGAAGACTGAGAACTTGGTCGAAGCATCTGTGGAGGTATCTGTGGCTGTTGTTGAGGTTGTACTGGTTGGCCCATGGCTTGCTTGTTCTGTAGTTGGTTTTGAATTAGCATCGACTGTTGAAGATTGAGTTGTTGATTACTAGCAGAACGTGACAATTGCTGTGATTGCACATACGGAGAATTTGACACACTTGGAGAATTATGCCCAGAGGGATTGCTTGTTCTTGAGAGTTTTCTTTGCAGAGGAGTTGGTGCATTGCTTAACATTGGACTTTGCTTTTGAATTCCCATTCCTCCCGCAAGATTAACAACTGCTGGAGATGGCATGCTTGCAGCTGGTGACATTTGATTAAGCGATTGTTGTCGGTTTTGTTGTTGTTGTTGTTGTTGCAAATGTTGTTGTAACTGTTGTTGTTGTTGCTGCTGTTGTTGTTGCAAGGGTTGTTGTGGTGGTTGCTGTTGTTGTTGCATCTGTTGTTGGTGTAATTGTTGATATTTCGCAATCATATTTGCTTGAAATTGAGTCTTTCGTTGTTGAATATCCCTCAACCCGTCTGGAGTTAGAATGTATTGGTCATATGGAAGTAAATAGTTAGAATAAACATTGCAAACTTCAGTATCGGTTCTCTCTCTAACACTTGGGTCTTGTGTATTCAAACCTTCATAAAGGCCAAGTCTTTGAGCAATAACATACCAAGGAGTATTTGGTTGTTGGGGATTGAAAGGCTGCTCAATAAACCTTTGTAATTGTTGGGGACCGCCAAGTTTTTGAGCAAAGATATGAATAATAAATAAGTTAATCTTTTTGTTATTAATCATGATGGATGGAGGAATTGGTGTACCACGACGACTCATAAAGTCATATAATGTTGTTAAAAATAATTCTATTTGCATTTGAACCTGTAAAGATTTATTGACTTGTTGACTTGGGTTTGCTTGTGGTTGTGTTTGCTGCTGCTGAGGAGTAATGGTTGAAGGCACTTGTGGCGACATCATGCTACTCATGGGAGTTCCCACATTGTAAACTCCTCCTTGACTCATATTCCTTTGAAGATTCCCTGGCATATTACTCGGCATGACTGGAGTTCCTTGTTGGGGAAGTGGAGTTTGTCCTTGGGACCCAGTACCACTCTCAGGAATATTCATAGGAGATTGTGCACTATTCTGGGGAGACATTCCATAGTTTTGATTTTGTCCTTGTAGTTCCTGTTGTTTCTGTAGCATCTTTTGTTGCATTACTTGCTGTTTCATTCTATAAAATTGTTCCTTGTTTCCTTGGTTTAACTGTTGTGGCTGCTGATAATTAATTTGTTGGTTTTGCTGATTCTGTTGCTGGGCTTGTGCCTGTGCCTGCTGTTGAGCTTGTTGTCTAGCTTGTTGTTGTTGCACCTGTGCTTGTCTTATGAACATCTGGGGATTAAGCGTCTGTGAAGAATAGGTTGAAGATTGACTTGGTTCTCGTTGGGGTTGACCATACATATCCCCAGCTAAATTCTGTTGTTGTGATTGAGAACTTTGTTGCTGTTGTTGTTGGGATGGTTGGCTCTGACCTTGGTTTTGATCAAATATGGAGTTTAGAAAATCATCACTTCCTTGTCCAGAATTATTATTGTTGTTATTATTTATAGGGCTATTAAACGCATTATCGTTAAGCCAGTTACTATCTGACATTCTGATCTTGCCAATGATGATAATAATCTGTTTGGATGAACCCTTGTTGTTGTTTGTAAATTTGGCAACACCTTTCTCACTTTGTTTGGTGTTAACGGTAATGTTGTGAGAGAACCAAAGAAAAAAAAATTGGAAATAAAATTTTGAGCGGTACACACTATGAGAACTAATTAACTATGGGCTACATTTTAGTCTACTCATGATGTATCTATTACTATATTCACATTAATTTATAAGACCTCTATAAACCCTTACCAAAACTTCCACCATCTCTTCTGGAGCTTCTTAGATAAAGCCTTATAATGCTCCATTTCACCCCAACAATCTCTTCCCCATTCACATCCTGCCATATTAATAACAAAATCATGATTCTTAAAGAAATATTGTGGATCATCAGCTTTATCAGAACATGCACCTGGTGGAAATGCATTAATCTTTCTCAAAGGTAAAAACCCTACTCTTTCTCTAATCCATGGTTGAGTAGAGTATAGAGTTTCCAACGCGTCTTGTTCTTTATGTTCCCATTGCATATGCATTTGTTCGTACATTGCTGGATCCCACCAAATATCCAAAAGCATTTCTGACCAACTTGATCTTCTTATTAAAAAAGATCCAAGATTGAATCCACCACAATCTTGAGTAATGATCATATCAATTGGTTGAGTATAATCAACGTATGGAATGTCAGTACGTAATGCAAGTGGATTAAATCTATCTAAGGTTCTATAGGTTGCATTTTCCAAATCATTCAAGAAATGTTCTTCTAAAGATATTGATGGTTCCATGATATACGTATGCAAATCCAACCACCAAAACCATTCAGTGTCAGGGAATTGACGCATTGTTTGTTTCATTATATCAACCTTTTCCCAACTTTCTCTCCATTCATGAGAATATCTTTTCTTGATAGTCATATCCTTTATAGTTAATCCATATCCATGTCTCTTAGCATAGTTCTTTTTGTTGGCAATTGATGATCTTTCTACTGACCATTCTTGAGGTGATTTCCATTTCAAAACACCACCACCTTCATTAGCTGCTAGAATGATCACTACTTTAGGACCCTTTTGTTCAAAATGAGGAATAAATGGCGCATTAGTGAACATTGACAAGAAAAGCAATGTTATGAATAAAAGACATAACTTCTTATGTCTTAGCGACCATTCAGTCAAAGTATTGATATATGATTCAACCAAACTAGTAGTCTTCGTAAATATAGATTGGTTTTTGTTTGGTTTGAAAGTGTTGGAATAATTATGATCTCGAGAGTGCTCTGAAGCAATATCTTCATGATTACCTCTAGAGTAAGGTAATGAATACCCTTCCTTCTCACTCATAATCAACGATGATCTATCAATAATAAGAAGCTTATAAAAATTTATGGCTTAATGTTTGACTGATGATAAATTTCAAACACAATTTTTTTGTTCTTTTTTTGTGTGTATTTACGTTAACTGAAACTATTGAATGTAAATTACGATTTACCAAACAATCATTAATTTGCAATTAATAGATTTACCAACTTATGTAAATTTTATTTATATGTATTCAATCTACTAATTATCTCTGTCTAACTTATTTACTTTAATGGAAGTAAATGTTGTTCTAAACACTGTTGTCTACATAATGGACATTCTGGATGTTCTCTAATCCAATCAACTATACAATCCCAACAGAATAAATGACCACAATTAGCAGCAGATGGATTCACCATTGGTGATAAACATAACATGCAATTCCGTGAGTTTTCTGGTAAATAAGGTAACTTCTTTTCATCTGATAAATCGATTATTAAGTTGGAATCATAATTCTGACTTAAATTAACCAATTGATCTATGCTCTCTATACGATCTTCAGTGTTTCCATTCAACTCTTCTTTATCCCTTTTGTTGGCTTTGATCATATCATCATTATAATTCTTCAAACTTATAAGAAATTTGACTATAAATTGAAGGATTATAAGTCCACCTAATAATGAATAATTTCCGGTTCGCTGAATTTTCTGTTCATCCTTATTGTGACCAAAAGCATATCGTAAACCAAATATCCTTTTTGAAAGTGAATAGAATTCCCCTTTAAAGTAAAAAATTGCAATATGAATGTTAAGAATAGTATCAAGAGTCGAATAGTAATTCTTAGATAATACACTCATTAACCATCCTTTAGAATTGTCCACGGATTCATCATCATCTTTTCGACCCAGCCTTAATTTCTTAACAATCTTATTCACGAGATATGGAAGGATCGCATAGGATAAGACAAATCCCAATCTAGGTACAAACTTAGGTAATCGTCTGCCTGATTTACTGACGTAAATTAAATCAACATATTCTTCCCCTAATGTTCTTGCTCCCAACAATGTTGTAAGCAGTAAATAAACTGCTTTGGCTAACACAGTTATTTCTTGAGGATACGCATTAATAAATCGTTGTCCTTTTAATATCAGAAGAAAATCTTGTATGTGCGTTCTATATTGTGATTCCACATATGCATCTTTTTGATGGGCACGAACTGTTTGGTACTGTTAGTATCCGCATAACGTTAGAAAATTTTGAGATTTTCTTATACATACCTATGGTTGCTGCATCGGCAAATGGCAACTGCCTGTTGGGCTTTTCGTTAGACATATCTATCAAATATAAAAAGACTTATAATAAAGAAGAAGAAGGGTGGTTGGTCATATAATTATCATTCAACTTGAAGACAAACCGAGGGTTTTCACTATAAATCCCCGCGTGAAAAATGTCGCGAATAAAATCAATGAATAATGTCGTCGCTCAAGTAAGAAATGTCGCAATGATATATTTAACGGCCATGGGAGGTCACAAAGAAGCTGGAATAGACTACAGCTGGGTTTCAAAATCGGCCATTAAAGATAAGAAAGAAAGGGGAAGCGAAAGCAAGGTTCTTAGATATAACATGTTCTTCAAAGAGGCTCATTTAAATTCTAAATTCGGGTTCAATTTTCCACTAACTCAGAGCCAATCAAGAACATGTTGACATTGGAGATGATGACTATATCAAATGCATATATATTTGTCGACAAATATATACATGTATATGTGTATTCAAGATAATAATGATAATAATAAATTAAAAAAATCAAACTTCTTCTAACCTTGACATTTTCAAATCTAATTAAAAGCAAAGTTTCAGTAACTATTGTACAAATGAAATACTTCCCAGGAAAACATCTTCTTCTTCTTTTGGAAATGGAATATTTGTGAATATATACTACCTTTTAGTTTCAGGAAGTATATTACTCACACTATTAACACAACTTTTGATGATTTCTTTATAACTTTTCAATTAAGGATTCTAAGGCTTTACCGATATCCAAGTTTGGATCTTCCCAGTTGATAGAACCAGTTGGGGCAGCTGGGGTCTTTGAAGCGTTTAATCTGGCGTATTCGGCTTTGGCTTCTTGGATCAATTTTTCTTGTTGAGCATACTTGCCAGAAGCTGCCTTTTCCTCAGCAGCAGATTTTAAACCTTGTCTGTGGACAAAACCGTAAACAACACCGGCACCTAAAGCGGACCATCTTAAAACGTTGAAGGTAGACATCTTGTTAGTTATTTAGTTCTATGCTTATAGTTTCTTTGCTAAGATTGAAGGGTTTTTCACATTGAAATTTTTTTTTTCAGCATAAAAAATTCAAAGAACGCAGGTAGAAAATGAGTGAACTAAGAATTTGATTGGACTACATTTTCAGTCATGTGCGCGAACCGGAAGCGCACTAACATCTTTAATAACCGGTCTTTTAAATCACATGATCAATGACAGTTGATTTACTAATAAAACGACAAAAAAACTGACTCACGTCAATAAATAAAAGTCAACTTAAACTTTTTATGTAAGGAGATACGAAATAGACATCACACATAAAAGTAAACACAGACAACGCCGCCTAAAATAAAAAAAAGAAACGACATTTTTGATTGAAAATTAAATTACTAAGAAATTTATTTAAACAGCGTTTAATTAAATCTTGATTTTAAGAGATGATTCCTTTTAATATCAACAAACGAAATTTCCTTATTTATATTACGATAATTGCTATATCAATGTTGGTATCATTATTGACAAAGAGAGGTATTCCAATCGCTACCCGTAATGCTGTAAGGGGCACTATATCAAAAAGAAAATTTAGTTTTTCTTCATCATCATGGACTTCAAATGGGAACTCCAAGTCATACTCCTCAACTGCATCGGCAAGTGTTAGTGCAGGTGCTTCTGTCAACTACGATTCAGCCTTGACTAATTTAGTCAACTACGATATAGCAGTGGCGTATCAACCTAAGGATCGTGAAGAATCTAACTTGTTCAAAAAAAGAAACAGCCATTCAAGTCCCGCGTTAGAATCGCCAACTGGTGAAGATAACTTATTTGTATCAAAGGAATCATCAAAAGGGTTCGTGGCTGTTGGTGTAGCTGATGGTGTTGGCGGATGGTCTGAAGCTGGTTATGATTCATCTGCTATTTCACGAGAATTATGTGCATCAATGAGATCAACATTTGAAACCGAAGAAAGTGGACCAGAATTAACACCAAAGCAATTATTAAGTGCCGCATTTGATCAAGTTATGGAATCTCCTAAAGTTAAAATTGGTGGTACTACCGCTTGTTTGGGTATTTTGACTCCAGAAAGAAAATTACATGTTGCAAATTTGGGAGATTCGTGGTGTGGGGTATTTAGAGATTTTAAATTAGTTGAAGAAACAAAATTTCAAACCCATAATTTCAATACTCCTTATCAATTGGCTAAGATCCCTAAACATATTATAAAGCAAGCTGAAATGGAAGGAAGAAAGTATATCATTGATACTCCTGCAATAGCAGATGAATATTCATGGGATTTACAAAAAGGTGATATCGTTATGTTTGCTACTGATGGTGTAACTGATAATGTGATAGCCCAAGATGTAGAGATCTTCTTAAAGGATCATATAGAAGGTCAACAAGAAAAATTGGATGTGGTTGCAAAACAATTTGTTAACGAAGTAGTTAAAGTTTCTAAGGATCCAAAATTCCCAAGTGCATTTGCTCAAGAATTGAGTAAATTAACCGGCCAAAAGTATTTGGGTGGTAAAGAAGATGACATCACAATTGTTTTGGTTAAAGTTAATTAGAATTTTTAGAATGCGTTGTAATAATAATATTTATAGTAATTGTATAATAGGAAAGGAAATATTAATAGTATGTGTGTTGTTATTAGAAGTAGTGACCATATTGGATTGTGTGTAGGCTCACCTTTTGTTAGGAACAAACAAAAATTGTTAGCGAGTATCAAAAGTTGATTAGCCTATTAAACGAACTTCCCTATAACCATCAATCATTCGTTCGGAAGTATGACTAAAAAACAATCAGGTAGTCCTCGACGAGTTCTAGGTAATGAATCATCAATTGATAAGGCTCCTAGAATGACACATTCGCAATCAGACACCACTTCCTCGAGTTCTTCAAAGCAAGAGAGACCGCTTCTATGTCCAATTTGCAACGAACAAATGATCACTCTCTCCCAATTAAACCAACACATAGATGATATCCATTCTGGTTCCCTGACTCTGTCCACACCTCCCCAACGAAGAGAATCATTAAACTTATCCAATATTGTTCAGCCACAAGCAAATGTCACTCCTACGAAAAGAAAAATGAATAAGATAACATATTTCAATCAAGGGTTCAGTTTAGGTGATGTACAGAATGAACTTGTAATGTCATCCACGTTAAACAATTCATCTCCTAGGGATAGGCCAAGTTCTGCAAACCTCATACGTTCCCATTGGAAATCTCACGCATCATCTACGACATGCAATATTAAAAATTGCAATAAAACTCTAAACGTGAAGAATGGAATCGTCAATTGTCGTAGATGCGGGAAAGTGTTCTGCAATGAACATACCCATTATAAAGTACGATTAAGAAACCCTGCTGAAGACGAACCAAGGATACCGCAATATGAATCGAGTTCAATTGGTGTTTGGGGTAGATGCTGCATGGATTGTTACCATGGCAAACCTGATTTAAAACTGGGAACTTTGGTCAATTCAGTCGATTTAACAGATCAATTCAAATCTAGTAGACAGATGAAAGTTGATATACAACAACTTAATAGAAACAGGGTTCAAAAGAATTTCATTAAATTGTCCAATCTATTAATTGATACACATTCTAAACATCATCAAAAATCCAATGTGTGGAACTTGTTCAATAATATTAATACTCAACCGTTACAACATGAACAGGAGATAATAGGTGGAGATAATTGGCAAAGTGATCTCGATGTTCCTAATTGTTCAATTTGTTTTGTGGGGTTTAATTTATTCATACGAAGACACCATTGTAGATTATGTGGGACAATTGTTTGTGATGATCCCAACGGATTTCGAAAAGGTTGTTCGATATTTGTTCCATTAGCTAAATTAATGGAAAAATTGCCTAAATTAAATTATTCTCCGTTTATCAAGAATAATTTTGAGAGTGTAATACAGGATGAGTCAATAAAATTTAGATGTTGCATTGATTGCAAGAATGCATTATTGTATGATTGGAAACTTCAACAGATTGGTCATACGCCTGATGCAGATCAAGATGATATATTCATGATGTATGAATCAATATTATTACAGAAAAAACAAATACAAGCATTGCTACCAAAGTATGAAGAGATTATACATGGTGATGACGAGGCAAACAAGGCAAAACTCCGTAGCAAGTTGATGACATTATTAAAGGATTTTGAAAATTCTGTGATCCACCTCAGAAATAGGTATTTTATCAAGAGTGATGACACGATATTAGTAAATCCACAATTCAAGCAATTTGAGAAGATAATCACCAATATATATCAAAGCATAGTAGTTTTCCTACAAGAGAATCTTGTTCAGTATAAGAGAATCAGTCAAGTACACAGGGAACAAGAACAGAAGGAATTAGAACGAGTTAGGAAGGAAACCACTCCTGAAACACCTAGATTGACCAAGAAACAAATTCGGGAAATGAGAGAGCAATTAATGGTTATGAATGAGCAGAAGTTTTTAGTTGAAAACTTGATTAAGGATTGTACTAAGGGAAGGAGGTTTGATGAGTTAGACTCATTGTTGAATAATAAAAAGGAATTAGA
Organism: Hemisphaericaspora xylofermentans; assembly: GCA_002105455.1. Lineage (NCBI taxonomy): Eukaryota > Fungi > Ascomycota > Pichiomycetes > Serinales > Debaryomycetaceae > Hemisphaericaspora > Hemisphaericaspora xylofermentans. The sequence continues at coordinate 27,678 of NDXA01000057.1, read as the reverse complement.
AGATACAATTGTCAATTTAGAAGCAGAGCTTGGAGAATTTGGGTTTTCGGATTAATTTTATAGATTTCAATTAATATTTCATGGTCTATATTCAACCTCTATTTGGAATTCCACTTGGCCAAACTTCGTTAAAGTGTTCATCGCCAAGTATATCTTGAACTTTTTTGACCAAAGGAACATCTTTTTCATTCACTTGGTCAATGTCTTGTTTTATTTCCCAGTAACTATCAATTGCAACTTGTAATTCCTTGACACTTGAGACACCCAATACAATACCAGTATTAACATTTGGAATTAAATCCCTAGAGTTTGGTTGGGACCTGGTATTGAACAACCATTCTCGCACAGCAAATCTAGTTGCCAATTCTGCCATTTCAACCTTGTCTTCTTTTAATAGCTTTTGAGAAATATCAAAGACTGCGTCTTTTAATTCTTGCGGTGCAGGATGGAAAGCATGCGTGATATCAGAACGTAACAATGACATTGAAAGAATAGAACCATTCATAAGTTTTTGGATTCCACATTCATTTATAAATTTGTCATAATATTCGAATAATTTAACGTTTTGAATACAACCATTGCTGTATGATAAAATAGCATCAAGTGCCCCAATTTCGGGGTCATTTTTAGCACCAAGGGCTATTTCATATAAAAATCTAACAGGATAACCAGAAATCCCGAAATTTCTAATTTTACCTTCATCTTTCAATAATCTCAACTCTTTCAAGGCTTCATATATTTCAGCTTCATCAACAAATTCTATATCATGCATATAAACTAAATCAAGATATGAAGTATTTAATTTGGTTAAAGAACGTTCAACTGATTCTCTAACACTAGGTCTCGAATAATCAAAATCGTCCAATTTAACTCGTCCAGCTTTAGTACATATATAGTATTCATCCCTTTTGTATGTGATTTGCTTTAATGCTTTTCCGATAATCTCTTCAGAAGGCCCATAATAAGGAGATGTGTCAAGGGCGTTTAATTCATTATCAAATGCAGTTTGAATAATTTCGGCTACTGGTAATGCATGAGGATTTGATGCATATTGAGTGTTAAAAACAGCTCCACCTACAATTAACGGTGGTAAATTCTTAATAGAATAAGGTTTAGCGACTTCGGCTTTTCCAATTGGACTGGACATTGGAAGTTAGTTTATCTGTTGAGTATGATATAGTCCGATGTAGATTAAGGACCAAAACACCGGAAGTATTTATGGCGCAGAAAACCGGAAAAACAGATTTTCACTTGACATATTTTCTATTTCCTTTTCTTTTCTTTAGTTAAGTTTAATACACGATTCAACAGCATAGCAGCAGTATCATCATTAATGTATCTCAATACATCAAGTTCCTCCAAAATAACTTCCATCTTCTTCGACCAGACGAGCTAATAGGAAACATAGACTAATTTGGGTTGGAGACCCTTCAGCTCAAAAACCTGTAAAAGTTCATCAACCAACATAAGCCTGTGTGCCATTGTGAACATAAGTATTAAGCAGGTTAATGCATACACTCATAATATCACACAGCCTTATGTTGATAGATGAGCTTTTGCATTATCAATATAATGTTAAGTTGCGATTAGAGATTGAAAAGATCTGGAAAAAACGAATTTATCCGAAACCCTAAAAGTTAGCGATTTATCATTGAAAGTTGAAAATTGCGCTTGGTCTTTCATAGAATCAAACAATAAATGAACAAATTAAGTTTAAATTAAATTACACATTTTAGAATATATCATCACCTTCAACCAAGTAGTTACCAGGTACTAATCCAAGGATACCAGCTGAATCAAGACAGTTATCGCCTAACTCACATACGAACCAATTATCTTCTTGTTTATGAATGATGTACATATTCCAACCTTTCTTGAAGAATAGTTCACCTTCATGTTGTGGTTTATATGAATATCTTGCTCTAGCCTTGCCTACATATCGCTTCTTGTGAACAGGAGTTAAGTTTGTCATTACGGAATTTAAATTTAGGAATGATCTTGTGTTTTCTTTGTTCAGCAATGTTCGACTAATTCCACTATATCCAGTTGGTCCGTCAACCATTAATTTTGGTCTGGGTCTAGAAGAATCCGGGCGTGTGAAATTAATGGATTCATATCTTGTGGCGGTCTCATGTCTATCATTCACATAGTCTGATTTGGTGGCTCGTGGCGAGCTTGGCTCTGTACGACTTCTAGCATGCCCTCTTGCATCTTCGGCAGCGACTCGACGAAAAGATCTTCTAAATTGATTCACATCACCATCACCTCCAGAATTCAAATCTTCAAGTGCTTTGGCGATGAAATCTATTGAAAAGTCTTGTACGATAGATACTTTATTTTCAGGTGATTTAGATAAATTAGGAATTGATTTTTCAAAATCATTGGTAGACCGTCTAGTAATTTGATCTTGAACTTGTTGTAATTGTTTTTCTTTTCTTCTTGGAGATGCCCAATGACGATCACCTGCTGATGTTGTTGAGTAATTGGAATATGTGGTTGGATTTGAATAATTGGATGAGCCGTTACTACTTGCAAACTCGTCCTTCTCGGAAAACACATCATATTGCTCACTTGTAATAGAATATGTATGTTGAGGTACATGGCCCAGGTAGACACTTGCTGGTGCCTTTCTAGTTGGTGATGAGGTTTTATTGGTCGAATTGGAAGATTGTATAATTGGTGGGAGATTCTTTTCCATAGACTTAATATTCTTGTTCGCACTAGGCGACGAAGGAATATTGTTTGCATTTGAAGATGTAGATGTGTGGGTTGGGCTTTGTTTGGAAAGAATTGGAACATAATCTGGGTTCTTCAAATCAGCATATGAATATGAAAGTGGCTTTTCCTCTTGTCCATTCATAAACTCTGTGAATTCTGGATCTTGAAGTATCATGCATCCTGTGCCATATATTTCACTGAAATCTTGTAGATCTCTTGGTGGTTGAATTTGAGCAAATACAGATCTTGCCAAATCAACTGATTGGTCATGATCAACACATAATGTAGCAATATGATTGCAATAATTAAAGCAATTCACTTTGCAAATTTGAATTCTTTCCAATTCTAATCTGTAAAAGTCATTAAGCGATATGTTCCAATCTCTTAAATAAATTTCATTCATCTCTTTGTAATTGACTAAAGCAAGTTGATAATTCTTTCTAGTTGAGGAAACAGATGCATTTAACTTTCCATATTTGATTTGGCTCTTTTCTAATTCCTTTCCCCATGTTGTTTGAATTGATAATCTAAGAGCTTTGAGTTGAGCACATTCTTGTTTATATTTATCACGATATTGTTCTAGGTCCTTCCAAGCATTATTTCTTCTCGCCATCACTTTGCCCATGTGATGTTCTAATTTGCTAACCTTTTCACAATATATGTTATTGAAGTCTTGTAAGCTGTCCAAGTTGTTGTGGGTAATTGATTTAACGAACTTTTGATTACATTGTACCATTTGTTGATTTTCAATAGCCAATTTATCTAGTGAATTTTTTAATGTACCAGTTTCATGAGACCCCAATGGGAACTTGTTATTTAAACGTTCAAGTTTCTTTATGTAATCTTTCTCGATTGACACTTTCTCTTGATAAAATTGAATAAGTTCATTTAATGTATTTAAAGAGTCTTTAATCCTTGTTTGTATAACTTTGAATCCACTATCACCTGGACCCCAAAAATTGTTAACGAAATCGTTATTTATTGTACCTGAAGCTGCCAACTTCGACATGTTTATGGATTGGGAAATTTGATGAACCAACAGTAACGTTCTTACTAAGAAAAGGATATATGTTGGTGTTAATTCAATTTTTGATTAAGGAAAAAGGGAATGAACTGACTATAATAATCTTCAAGTTAAATTGTGCTAATTATTGTCATGACATTATAGTTAGTCGGTAAATTTTTTTATTCATTCCTTGCAATGTTTATGTTTTTCCTAATTAGGAAATCAAATTGCAACAAATTAAAATTTATGGGTAAAAAATTGGACGCCTTAATCTAACCATGCAGGGGACTTCTTGTTGTACTGTTCGTTTTAGGACTAATTACATCATCTTCATCTTATTCATCATCATCATCATCCTCTTCATCTTACTCATCAGTTCGGCCAATTTTCTTTTATTTTGTTGACTCTGGTGCGGGAGAAGAACATGATGCTCTTTCTGTTCCAGGGCCTGCGAACTTTGATGCCCCATGATAATTGTAGATTTTGATTTTCCCTCGTTATAACAAAGGTAGTTAAACTAGGGTAGTGTCGTTTATTTAGTTGACTCAAAGTACAGTCTAATATCGCTTTTATTGTTCATTATATAATGTGTCAACCTTCAGTTTTTAAATCTTGTGGAAAAATCAACCAAATTCATTCTATAAAGCATACAAAAGTTATTGACAATCCAAAATGTCAAAATAATTCACAATTTCATTTAAACCCTTGTAGCTTGCCACAAGATCATTGTAATACTTCTGGTCTAACAAATGACTTGATTTCTACACTTGGTAGTTCTGGTCCACACCCTACCCGGAGGTTTGTACTCACTGGTCATGTGGTGATGTCGAAATTACAGTGATAAAACAAAAGAAATGTCCGATCCGAAAATTCATAGTATCACGTGACAATTCAGATAGTTAAGCGGTCGGATAAAAATTATCCGATGATAATTTCTATTGTTTTTTAAATCAATTTTCCTTTCTGCCGTAACAAAAGGCTTTATACAATTTTTTTTTAATTAATCCAACTCCGATCCATATTAAACCATCACTTGATTGTTATTAAGGAGCTAACTACGGTCCGTCTTTCATTTTTATAAACTCAACTTTTGTGTTGTTTGATAGAGCAACCATATATACACACATATATAAACATATTTCATTTCCTTAACAAAAGAAAAGTTCTGTGGGTTACAATACATAGATTAGAAATTAATGAATCGCCGTCATGACTTTCCAAGAGTTCAAACAAACTAAATCATATAAATATCCAGCTAAAGTGATAAATTTTCTAATAGGACAATGGTTTTTTGTCTTATTAGCGGTATTTATTGCATTAGCACATTCATTTCCTAATTTTGCAAGACAAGGAGGGTTAATACGAGCAGAATATACCATCAGTTATGGTGCGGTAGCAATCATTTTCTTGATTAGTGGTTTATCAATGTCAACCAAATCCCTATTAGTCAATGCTGCAAACTGGAGAGCACATTTTACTGTTTTATCAATGTCATTTTTAATCACAAGTTCAATAATTTATGGAATAGCAACTGGGATTAAATTGTCCAATGATTCACAAATTGACGATTGGTTATTAGTTGGTCTTATTGTTACTCATGCATGTCCAACCACCGTTTCTTCTAATGTTGTTATGACTAAATTGGCAGATGGGAATGATATTCTTACCTTGTGTGAAGTTTTCATTGGAAATGTTCTTGGTGCATTTATCACTCCAGCTTTATTACAATTATATATGAGAGGTACTTGGGACTTTGGTAATCCTAGCCATCAACCTCAAGGTGATACAACTATTCAAGATTTGTATGCTCAGACAATGAAACAATTAGGATTATCTGTCTTTATTCCATTATTTGTTGGTCAAGTTATTCAAAATATATTCCCTAATAAAACAAAATGGGCAATGTCAATTTTCAAGTTAGGTAAAGTTGGTTCATTCATGTTGCTTTTGATTATGTTTCAATCATTTTCAACTGCATTTTATCAGGATGCATTTGAGCAAGTCTCTCATGCCTCAATCATATTCTTAGTGTTTTTTAATATTGGGATTTATTTATTCTTTACCGTGTTAACATTTATTTACGCCAGGCCGTATTTTGTTAAAGTATTCTTTTGGCACGAACCAAATGAACATTCAACAAGATTATATAAATATTGTTATAAGTTTTTACGTCCATTTTATTATGACAGAAAAGATACAGTTGCAATTATGTTATGTGGTCCAGCGAAAACTGCAGCATTGGGTGTCTCGCTTGTTTCTTCACAATATGGCGCCCATAATCCAAAGTTGGGTATAATCTTAGTTCCATTAGTGTTGTACCAAGCAGAACAAGTTATGACCGCTAATGTATTGGTTAATTTTATGAAGAAATGGATTCATGCTGAAGATAAAAAGAAGGATGAAGAAAATCAAATTGAAGAAGACGAAATCACAAATGAAGAACAAACTTATGAGGACGATGATGGTGATACTCATTCAGAAAATTTTAGAAGAGAGACCATATCTCATGATTCTGGCGATAAGAAAGGTTTACGTTAGAAAAGTTGTGTAAATATATTTATTTGTAGTTTGTTTTTAGAGATTAATCATTATCCATAATAGACATGAAGATTTTATTACTGATACATACATATGATTTATTGGATGCAAACAATAATATCCTAGTAGATGTAATTAGATTGATAAATATAATATTTTAAAATTATTAAATTGAAAAAGCAATAAGCATATTTAAATAAAAGACTTACAAAGGAAGAAGTAAAAGGAATCGATATTAGTAATTAAAGAATTTTAATTTTTGGAGTTTGAATCATCTGAACCTTGCTCAGGAACAGAAACACCATCAATAGTATGTTCCTTATTTTGAGCCTGGGAGTTTACCGGTCTTGTTGATCTAATTGGTTCTAAGACAAAAGCACGATGATCAGAAGCGGCATCACTATCATCTTCATAGACTAATTCACCAATTTCTGCCAAATCGGTACCTAAAAGTTCTTCATCTTCATGTAATCTGATTCTTAATTGTGGGATCTTGTCCATAACTAATAATAAGATAGAAGTAACAACAAATGACCAGGCACCAATAGATGCTGAAGAAGCAAGTTGATAACCTAATTGAACCCAATGATGATTTATCCAACCACCATCAATTTCAACCCCATCAATCATGGCAATATAATCAGCTGCGAAAAGACCAGTCAATAAGTTTCCAACAAATCCACCAACACCATGAAGAGCAAACACATCCATACCATCGTCAATTCCAATGATTGATTTCAAGTCAACAGCAAAGTTACATACAGTGGCGCCAACAACACCATATACTAAACTAAATGCAACGTGAACAAAACCAGCACCTGGAGTGATTGCAATAAGTCCAGCTAAGGCACCACAACAAGCTCCAACCATCGACCATTTACCACCAGTTCTAAAATAATCAATAATCATCCAGGTTAATCCACCAGTAGCAGCAGCAACATTGGTGTTAACACATGCATACCAAGAACGAATGGAGGAATTACCAGTGGAACCACCGTTGAAACCAAACCATCCAAACCAAAGGAATGCAGTACCCATGACAATGGAAGTAACTGAATGTGGTTTGTACTTTGGAACCTTGTTTTTGGTTAAAGGATCACTTCTCCTACCTAACCATAAAGAATAAGCCAAAGCAGCAAAACCCGAGTTTTCATGAACTGGACCACCACCAGCATAGTCAAGAGCGCCCATGGTTGCAATCCAACCATTAGGATTCCAAGTCCAATATGCAATTGGACAATAGACAACGGTCAACCAAAGGAATAAGAAAATCATCATTGGAAATAAACGAGCTCTTTCACAACCAGCACCAACCATCAAAATACCAGTCACTGAAGCAAACATACCTTGATAGAGACATAATAAAATATCAGGAACGGTTGAAACTACACTTGGGGCACCTAATACATCTTTAAGACCAATGTTGGTTAAAGTACCAATAAACTTAGAACCATTGTGAGCGAAAGATAATGAATAACCCCAAAAGAACCATTGGACCCCAGTAACACAGGCTGCCATTAATGATGCCCATAATAATGATAAAGCGTGTTTCTTACGGGCAATACCCGAATATAATAAACCAACACCAGGTATCATGAGCCAAACTAAGACTGATGAAACACCAATCCAGACCATATCTGCTGCTTCGAATTGTTCATTTAAGTTAACTTGAAATACATCCCCACCTGTTCCGGTTCCTGTGAATCCACTATCAGACATTTTTTGTTGCTATTATTTAGATTAATAAAAGTTAATGCGAAGAGAAGAGAAGGAGAGGAAAGTGAAAAAAATCAAATGGGGGAATTACGAGTACCTTTTATAGTTGGATCGATGAATAATCGGAAGGGAGAGAGTTATTAGATAGATAGATAAGGCTGATTGTTTTATCTTCTGGGTTTTAGTTGAACAACATTTAATTAATTCATTGTATAAGAAACGTTAATTTCCGGGTGCTGCTGAAATCTTTCTTTATCCAATTGCTGATGTTAGCCTATGTTGTTGCAAAGAAAAAAAAAATTATCTTAACCAACTGATAAGCCATATGCAGGATAATTGTTCCGATTTTTTTAAAAGATAAGGAAAATAATAAAGCACCAATTCTTAAAGATCTCCAACTTAGAATTTTAAATAAATCATATGGAATTTTCAAAACAACTCTATATTTACCAGAACTACTATCAAGTATAATGCTCAAGAACCTGAATTTGAACAATGATAAAATATACGAACAAAAGAGATCAAATTAATGCTGATTCCATAAGCCATCTTTTTAGGCTCATCCAGAAAGACCGGTAAGCAGAACAAGGTAGGTGGTAACCGTTCAAATGTTGAGAATGATTAGTGTCACTGAAATGAGGAGAAATGTCATCTCCGTTTTTAATCAGAGTTTTGCAAATATTTTCTTGGTTGATGGAAACTAACCGGATTGTAAACAGTTGGCTAATACGGATAACGCTGATAATGTTTGAAAGTCAAGGTAAATAAGGGATTGAAGATTAATTCACGTATTTCTCTCTATGACATCTATCAACAGTACGGCTTATCAGCATTTTCTTCTTTTATTTTTTAATAATCTTAAATCCTAAATTTCTTTGTAAGAAATACGAGAAGACTTATTCATATGACTAACCCCCAGATTGTTTCTTGCTCTGATATATATACTGTGCTAATACCTGATGTACTTAGATTGATTTTAAACTGGGATATAGACTGGAAATGACGATCCAAAAAACGTTTGTTCAATTTGCCATGTGATTCGTAGCTCTTGGCTTACAATTTTGTACTTGCTTCTATTTTCTTCCGGCTCATCGTTATTGTGAAGATTCTCACAATTGTGAGGTGACTTGAGTGTGAAGGCAGATAAACATCCATAAAACTTATTTTACCGAAAAAGAAAGGTTCCATTATGATATCGTATTCATTCTTGCCACATGTTTATAAAGTTGTGAGTTGACCCACTAGAAACTTTGGAGCTTTTTCGAAGAGTGGCTCCAACAGGCTAAAAACGACGCACATAAAATGTATTCCTTTGTGAAAGAATTGTAAGGGAATCAACGCTTCAAAAACCCCAGCAACAACCAATTTAAGTGAAGAAATCATATTTCGAATTTAGGCCACGTATTCTTTTGATGATCTGCAATCGAAATTTTAGGAGCTGCGGTGTAGTTTAGATAGAGACAAATTCTTTCCATGGTGAAGATTCAATTTTTGATCGTAGTTCTTTGAAATGACACCGGCTCTTCTTATTTTCTATGTTAACCATTTTCCAAATACAAAAGCATCATGATGTAGTGTGAATATCATATGGGTTGTTCGTTCTGAAATCGAACCTCCCAATTGGGAATAAGCAAGCTCAAAATATTCTTTAGATGTTCACCGTTCACCAGGAGTTGATTGATCATTCCCTAACGAATGCCAGAAGTCTTTTAGTAATAAATGGGGCAATCTAATTGTTAATTTGTTTGTATATCACTGATTGCGAATGTGAAGGTAAGCAGGTCCATGGACTTTTGCCGCCTTGACGGCACCACGCTGATTTGTTCTTCTCTAGAACAAGAGTTCAGGTTTTGTTTATGGACATGGAATGTGTCTTCCATTTCACGTTATTAACGGAATCCATTAAATCCAACAGCATACTTGACTGACGAGACGGTTAGTTGCCTATCTTCAAGCAACTTACGAAACATATTCCACTCTAAAATCAAAGATTTAAGTTCTTCCAGATTATTGGTGTTTAGATTGCTTATCCCCTCGGTTGTTGTTCTACTATAAGTATCATCTTTTGAGCAAGAATATTTTCATTTCCTAACTTGCAATTTGTAGATAACCTAATATGTTAACTTAGCAGTCCTTAATGTTCTAGAAGTTCTGTGGAGAACGGTGGTTTATCCAACTTAATTGTCAGACTTCTGAAACAATGAAAAAGATGGTGTTATGTGCAGTACCTCGAATTCTTTGTTGATAAAAAAAAGGGGACAACACAATTAGCCAACCAGCCCACCACATCCGAGCATTGTGTCGGTTAAATTAATTGGTTAGCAGATATACACGCATATATTCATTTATACTAATAAATCCTCATATACGATTTAACTATAGATATATATATACTTTTACATTACTTTGTTTGAGCCACAATGAGTGAATCTGGCGACAATTTCAATTTCGCGACGACCATTTTGACATCAAAAACCCCAGATCAAGCAGCAGCAATCATTCCCAATGCTATCAATGCATCCAATCACTTAATCAACAAAGATTTGGTCAATTTCTTTAAGCATTATTCTGTAGTGTTATTAAATTACAATCAAGCTTTGAAACAATTAATTGGTGATGCCACTAAAATTAGCCAACAATGTGGAAAAGGATTTAGTAATTTTCCTGCTAATTTGAATTGTCTTATCAATGCCCTTCAGATCGAAGTTCAAAGTAACGAAGCCATTCATAGACAAGTAAGATCGGACATCATGAACCCTTTACAAGATTTGATTGAAAACGATGTCAGGATCTCCGAATTGTTGATTAATGGACAGGAATTACAAGAAATAAGTAACAACTTACAACAGAATAAAAATGATGCTGAAATGCAATGGAATTATAAAGCTCCTCAAACTTTCCAAAACCTTGAAAATTATAAAAAGATTGAAACTCAATTATTGTTTGATGTTATTTTTAATTTCTTTCAAATTCATAACGGAACCTTAACTAAAGGATTGAAAAACAATGAAAATGGAACTAATTACTTGTTAGGCAGTTTCAAATTAGATAAGGAAATGAAGAACCAATTGGATTATTTAACAAACACACAATTCAATCCAAATCCTAGACAAGGATTTGTAAGCGAACAAATCCAGCAACAGGCCGCATTAGACAGACCACCCCCTACACCAAAGAAAGTTGTACCTGTTAACAAACAAGATAAAGCTCCCTCGGCATCTTCTTTGAACGCAGCTCCTCCAAAGAAGCATTTGAAGCTTAAATCAAGAGTAGGATCAATATTTACTAGAAAGAAGAAGAAGGATAAGCATAGTCCATCGGAAACATCAATTCCAGAAAATGCTTCTGTTTCAACTGCAGCATCTTCATTACGTCCTCCACCAACTAGATCAGAATTGACATCGCAGCATAGTACAGGCCCTAAGCTTGCTCCAATCCCACCATCACCACAACAAAATGACGAACCTCGGTTGTCACCACAACCATCAGAAGAGGATGTGGAAGTTGTTCCTAAACCTGATGAGAGACATGAATCAACAACACAACTTCCTGAGGCAAATGTTGTTCAGCCTCAACGTCCGTTGACTCCTGAATCCCCTAATATAATAACATATGCAGGTACTGATGAAGAAGCATCTTCTGATGAGGAAGGTCCTGAATTGACACCAGGGGTTGGACGCAGAACTTCCTTGTTGGAAAGACACCAATTGGATGCTCAACCAGAATCCGAGAAACTGTCTATACAAGTTTCTCCAGTTGCACCTGCAGCACCAGTCAGTGAACCAAGCCATTCCAATGGACCAGTGAATAGAACATCTACTGATGGATCTGTAGATGCTCGTTTGTCAATGCCAAGATCTATACAAAGCAGTAGCGGGAAATATAGTTTTGAAGTTGGAGATGATCAAGGTCCAATTTCAACGCCTAAGATTGAACAAAATGGGTTTCAACCACCACCAAATCCTGCGACACAAGATGACAATCAAACTAGTGATGTCCGTGCCACTGTTGTGCCACCTCCACCCCCAGCTAGGAAGGTTGTTCAAAAGGATCAAGTCACCCCCTTACCTGATAGTTCCAAGCCACACGTCGCAAGAAGAGATGTTCATTCACAAATGTTTCATAATTTACCTGCTGCTAGAGAATCTTTTATGGCTCCATCATATACAGGGGGGTCTATAAAACCATTGACTAGTCAAAACACTGGCCATTCTGTGTTGAAGAATAATGATCTTTTCAGACACCATAATCTAAATAGTGATCCTGAAAATAGCGGATTGAATGCTTCAGTTGCAGAAGTGGTTAGTGCTCATTTTAAAGACGGTAAATTGGTTAAATCTCAAGTTATGGGTGAAGTTGCTTTCAACTATAGAGTCAATGATATTGAAACTGCACCAAATGACCCTATTTTAATCAATATTCCTCAAGAATATGAAAAGGTTCTGCTTAACAAGACATTTATGGAAGATATTGGCGATCATACGTACAGTTTAGATCCGGCATTCTTTATCTCAAAGACATTGGGAGGGATGAAATACTTAGCAAAATTGAGTGAGGGCCAAGTGCCAATTGTTATGCAACAAATTTGGAAATATGAACCTCATCAATCAAGTTTAATGATTAGTCTTAGATTGAATCCAGAATGGAAGTCTAGAGTTGTTTTAGAAAACTTTGTTGTATCGGTTGCCCTTAATACGGATGTCGAAGCAACTTCAGCATCTTCAAAGCCTCAAGGGGCATTCAACAAAGATAAAAATAGAATCACATGGAGATATAATGATCCATTGGTATTAGATCCTTCTACAGGAGTAGTTGAAGAAAAACTCATTGCAAGATTCCTTACCGATGGTACGGGTTCAGAAGATGAATCAGGTGTTCAAGTTAAATTTGAGATGAATGATTCTGATACTCAATATATTTCTATTCTTGATAATAATGATCCTTCAAAAGAATTCCCAACATTCAGAAATCTAGTCAGTGGAAACTATAGTAGTCACTTTTAAAAACAATGGGATGTGTATTTTTTGTATCCATATATATAGGTAAATGTGTACGATATGTTTTATTTAATCACACTTTTTATCCACATCTTCAGCTTTTGGTGTCAAGCTATCATAAGCGCTTTGCAATCCTTTAATTTGCTTCTTTAATGTATCAATATCTAAGTTCTTTAATTCAATTTCATGCTTCAACGTTGTTATTTCAGCATCTTCTTCTTCAGTTGATTCTGGTTTGGTAACTAATTTTCTATATTCAGCCTCTTTAACAACCATCTTTCTAACAATACTAACAACAGTAGCAATTGCCATTTGTAAATATAATATAGCGCCACTCAAATAAAGATTTCTTTGGGCGTAAAATTTACTTGCCAACTGATCATAATTCAATGTGTGATGATGATGACGAAGTGCTGCAGTAGCGCCTGTTTGTAAAAGTGGGTCATCGGAATAGCCAGAATATCTTTGTAATCTTTTGACACAATCCAAGAATTGTAATGCCATTAATGCAATTGAAAAGATGGTTAGTACTTTGAAATTTTGAGATCTTTGAAGTAAAAATGTGAGATCAACAATCTTTTGACGAATCACATGTGGTAATGGTAAAACTAAGATTAGAAGCGTAATCATTTGACCAACCATGGTGACGAACACCAATGACATTTGAAGACTCATGGCAATTGATTATATTGTAATAGTTGTTTAAAGATGGATTGAAATAAAAGATGGCAAAATTATCAGTTGTTAACTTCGCTGTTCCTTTTATAATTTTCTCTGAAGAAAAATTAATGAAAGAGGGTGCAAATTCATCACAATATTCTATTTTTCAAATATGAACTAATCTCAATTAATTACTGCAAATATAAATGAAACAAACTATAAACCAGTGACCTTTCTAGCGTAATTATATGCAAATATACTAAAACAGATCATAAATGCGATAATGCACCAAAACCATGCCAATCCATCATAATCTTGTCCTGGAACCAAACAATTCATCCCCCATAACCCAGTAACAACATTTATTGGTAAAACAATTGTACCCAAAATTGTAATTTTCCCCAACACATCATTAGTATCATTATTCACCTTTGTCATATCAATATTGATCTGCGCCAAATAGTTGGAATGGAATCTTGCCAATAATTTTTCATAATGATTCAATGCTTGTACCATTGTAACAATATGATCTTGAATATCACTCAAATACATTCCAATTTCTTGTTTATTCATGTTGGTTGCAACTTCAGCATCATTGAGTCTTTTACTCAATCCTTTTATAACGTCCGCCTTCGATCCTAAGAGTCGCAATACCGACATAACTCGTTTACGACATTCCCCAATTCTTCTTAACATATCACCTTTTCGTTTCCAACCCAAGATTCGAGATGATGTGGATTTTGAACTAGTACTTGTTTTGGAGGAAGTGATAGTTGGTGGTCCGCGTGACGAAATCTTGAATCCTGATCCAATATGATTATCGACAGTTGATTTAGATCGCTTTCTCCAAACAAAAACATTCTCAACTGTCAGTTTGTTATTGTTGCGACTGATGAATCGGTTTTGAACCTGGCGGTGTTTATTTTGATTAGGTTTTGGACTTCTAATTGATGAGACAGTTGAGTCATCGTCGGAATCAGAGTCATCGTCAGAGTCAGCATCTCCTGAGTGCATTTTCAAAATTGCATCTTCAATCGAATTAACCTCTCCCTCGATTGTTTCAATCATAGGAGCAAATGAATCAGTGATATCATCGATCAACGCGTAACACATCCAATCAGCACTAATAGTCAAATATTCTTTCAAAATTCTCGCTCTTCTTCTTACGTTGATTGGATGGGGAGTGGCTGAGAAATGGAATGTTATAACTGCATCTTTGAATACAATCATATACATATTCAATGGAACCAACTCACCTTCCCTTACCTTCTTATGACGTGATTTATGAGATGAGCTGCCAGGCTTTTCGATAAATGATCGAGATGTAGGCCGTTTGTCAAGTCTGCTAGGACCACCTTCTATACCAAATTTGGATTTTATATAGGCCCATATATGGGATTTTCTTTCATTAGGTCCATATACACTTTCATCATCAACTGCGTTTTCAAACATTTCCTGTAATTTTGTAAATTTCCTTTCCTGTTCCTTTGCCCTCTGTTTTCTTCTCTCATAAACAACATCAAAAGAAGTGAAGCAAATGAAATAATATGATTTGAATAATTCAACTTTTTCTCTTGCTTCGCCCAAAAAGATATCTTCAGTAGTCAACGGATGAATCCCGAATGTTTTTGATAAGACTTTCATTTCTTCTTCTGTTGGATCCAATACATCTAACCAAAATGGTTCGGTTTTAAGTGAATCTGAAACCATGGTAGGTATATCATTCACGGAGCCCAATGCAGTTCCAGGACGTGGTGTTTGTGTTCCCTTTGAAGGGGTTCTATTATCTGGCATCAAAATATTAAGATTTGTTGAACTAGCAGGAGCAGGTGTTAATGCTTGCTGTTGATATGATGCTGTTGCTGCTTCTGGTTGGAGATTGATTGAGGAAGACATACTTGAGGTTTTTCCTGAATAATGATTAGGTTGGAAAAGATCTTGAAGTTTTTCATAGATTTCTTTGTCCTCATCACTTTCGTCATCTTTTGCTGCAGCAGATAGCATATCTTGTTTATTGAGAATCAATCCGCTTATAGAAGGTGAATGAATCGTTTTATCTAAATCGCCTCTGAAATATGTATATCGACACAATTCACCATCTATTCTTCCTGTCCTTTGGTTGTATTTTGAATGCAAATTCATTTGCAGAGATTTTTTAAATATTACTGGTAGTTTATCTTTCCTCATTTCCCACGGTTGGATTGGTGTGGGTCTTACTCTAACAGTATTATTTAACAGACTCAATGATGCGACGTCATTGGTTTGTATGTTATCAATTAGAGGGCTTGTCTCCGTAGGTTCACGTGGCAGCTGCAGCAGCAATTGGCTACTTGCGGGTTCGTGATGAATGATATCTGGTTGGAAGTTAACTGAGTGTGTGAGAGATTGGAACGTGTCTTCTGCGGCAGCTTCTTCCATTTCCTCCTTTATGAATTCTTCCAAAACATGCAAATCTGGCCATTGATAGGTAGTCTTTTCATGATCACCTTGTTCATCATAATAATTAGGGAAACAAACGTCATCTAAAGATGTCGAGTCACTAGAATGTTCAGAAGATGGATTTGATTCACCAAACTCCAATGAGTTTTCTGAATATGCATCATCGTGATCTTGTTCCTGGAGTAGTTGCTCATCGTCATTATTGCTATCGTAGTATCTTGCCTCCCCGTTGTCTTCAAGATTTTTATTCGGAGGAAATGGGTTTGCCCAAGTATGTGGGTGATTCAATTCTCTTTGTTCTTCAGCAAATTTGTCCATATCTAATGCTATACTTGTTGGGGATATTGGGGTTTCATTTATGTGCGATTTTCCAAGTAAATTCTCCAAATTAGCATTAGTTAATGGTAATTTGGGATTTTTTTGATGTTGTCGATGTTCCCCTAATCTAGGTAATGGTTTAGGGTCTGTGTTGTCTGAATTTAACTGTTTGTTTGATTTGCCTGAATATGTAGTTCTTCTTCTGTATCTTGCAGGAGATGAATGTAATTGAGCTAAATCATTCTGTTTTCTGTGATCAATAAAGGAAGAAGGATTCACAAATGAACTATCGTCCAAAGCGGCCGCGCTAGAATTTGTACTTTGTATGGTTGGAATATTTCCTATGGTGTCATGTCTCTTGATTGCTTTAGGATTCCTCGTGACGTTATTAGTAGTATCCGTTGGTGTGTTATTACTAGCTGCAGATGCAATAGATGAATTATTGTCTGAACCTGGTGATTTTGGTGAGGTACTTCGGACAACCAGCAAAGCCTTCTTGTAGTAATTTGGATTTGGCATTGTGGAATAATAAATAAAAACGATAGGTGGGGTGGGTGTTGTTAGATATCTATTTTAATAGATTACTTATAATATATCTCTACTTTATGATGGGGTCTTTCGTCATAAATAGAAGACCAAATTATGATTCAAACATTTAAAGTTTTTGGTTGTAAAAAAGTTGAAAGTGAATGATTTGATTTTAAGTTGGCAACTAACAATTGTTAACCACTTTAATTAAATTAATTTAATTAACACAAAGTACGAAATTAACAAAGAACCAACAAATTTTAGAAGCAATATTTGCGCCCACGTGATTACTAGCCAAATTAAGCATTTATGCACACACACATTATGTAGTTGATAAATTTACATTTACATTTACATTATCCATAACTAACTATAGTAATAAATCAATTGTTGGGGACATTAATATACTTATTTCTCTTTATTAATCATCTGCATCACTTTCTTCTTCCTCTTCGTGTTCGTTACCAGCTGGTGGTGGTGGGGCAGGAGCTTTACGCGCTGTTTGTTGCTGTTGTTGTTGCTGCTTAGGAGGTTGACTGACATCAACATCTTCAAATTCTTCATCATCACTATCTTCAACCTTTTTCTTTTTTTCAACTTTTGCCTTCTTGGTTGCAGGAGTAGCAGCTGGACTTGGTCTAACATCCTTTGGTAATTGTCCATTCAAAAGATCTAACGCATTCTGTATCTTATTAGTAGAATCCAATAACTTAAACCATGTATCTTCAGTCAATGAAATCCCCTTTTTCCCTGGTTTCTTTTCACCATCTTTATCTATGTAGAATTCTCTAATATCAATTAAATTGATATTATTAAATTTACGGATAGTCACTTGTTTCTTCTTATCCAATTCAATTACAATATCATCTGCACTATTGGATGTCCCGATAGCAGAATTGGAATTATTATTGTTATATGAACCTCTATTAGAATATGATCTTTTATATGCCATCGTTATTGAAGTTGTATAAAGGGGAGATGCCTCTTAATGGAAGAACATGAAGAGCTCAAAACGCGTTTCCTTTGAAATTAAGGAAGAAAAGACATTTTACAGTGCGACATCTATGTCGTTCATGTCCCTCCACTCACAAACCCATCCACTTAATTAGTTGAACCTTCATCAATTCGAACTAAGAAGGGGGGAGTCATTACAAAACAGATTTCCTCAATGGTTAACCTTATAGAGGTATTTGATAGTTGGGGTTATGTAAATATTCATTCAATTCCTCCGAAAGGGGTACGGACCCTTATTCTTTGTATCTTACGTCCACACAATAACAGCGTACCCATATTGTGACATACAACAACCGTTGAATCCGTTAAGGCGTCCATTCGTAAGAATAGACATGACCTTGAGCATGGGGTTTGCATTGTAGTCAATAATAGCTCATGATTATCTGATCAAAAATTGAATGAAATATGATTCCTCCGAAATTTTTCACGAGAAAAACCGGGGATTCATAATAATGTGGGATTGCTTCCTAATTGGGAATTGAACGCATATTGTCTAAAATAAAATATCTATAAAATGATTACTCATCCCGCCTTAGTTTGGTTTATATAAAGAGATCATCCCAATACAAGATGCTATCCCCAGAACTACTCCGTAACCAGCATAGATGTCCGGTGTAAAGACCAGAAAAGAACCCACCGAAACGCCGAGATCTGAGGAAATAGCAAGATCGGAATTCGAACTTGTTGATCCACCACAACCATTTGGGTTTAATAACCCTCCCAAGAATATTTATAGAATCATAACAGCTTTGGTTTGGGCTTTTGCGTTAGGATTATCTGATGGTTCTGTTGGGGTCTTATTAAACTATATTCAAAAACAGTACAATATTTCATATTCTGTTTCATCTATCATTTGGTTAAGTAATGCTATAGGATATATTTTAGTTGCCATATTTTCAGACAAGATCAATAAATTATGGGGTAGGAAATCCATCTTCTTTGGGTGTATATCATCAATGATTATGTATTCATTGGTGCTGACAGGGCTGAAATATCCAGTAATTGTTCTTGGATTTTTCTTTGGTGGGATTGGTGGAAGTGCCAGTGTATCTCAATACAATGTCTTTTTTGGAAGATTAGAAAAATCTTCAACAGCATTGGGTTATTTGCATGGATCCTATGGATTGGGTGCATCTGTTGCACCATTAATTGCAACTGCCTTCGTTGAAGCAGGTATCAGATGGAATTATTTTTATTTGGTTGTCTTGGGATTGTTTATCATCAGTGCCATTAATGCGTACTTTTCATTTGTACATGATCAAAGCGATTTGAGACCTTGGGATGAAAATCAATCAGGAGAAGGCGGATTAGAAGGAATAAACAATACAGGATTAATGAAGGATGCTTTGATGAATATGACAACTTGGATCGCTGCATTATTTGTTTTTTTCTATCAAGGCGCTGAAGTTGCACTTGGAGGTTGGATCACAACTTATCTTCGTGATTATAGACATCACGGGAATACATCAATTGGTTATGTTGCATCAGGATATTGGTTTGGTTTGACTTTTGGTAGATTGGTCTTAACAAGACTCATACATAAGCTTATTGGTGCAAGAAGAGGGAATTCAATCTTGGTGTTACTTTCTATTGTCTTTGCAATTCTAACTTGGGTTGTTGCAAGTTTGCCTATTGAAATTGTCACAATTACATTTGCCGGTATAATGATAGGTCCAGTCTATCCATTAATGATAACATATGTGGTTCTGGAAGGGTTGTTACCTAGAAAAATCGTAGTTATTTCCTTAACTGTAATGACGGCATTCGGTTCTAGTGGTGGAGCAGTATTCCCATTTATAGTTGGCTTGATTTCACAATTTTGTGGTGCTTATGTTGTATTGCCTCTGTTCATTACTATGTTTACATTGACCTTACTACTTTGGTTGATGTTACCAAATACAAGATATCCGAGGGGAACGGGAAAGGGAGATATTTTGAGTAGAATTTGGTAAGACCGAAGCCAGAAGAAGCCAATCTTTATTTATATCGAAAAGAATATACAAATTTAAATGTAGTAGTATTCAATGTAGTAGTTCGCCTCGACTCTTGGTTTGTGTGTTACATGGGAATCTTGCAAGATGCAACGTTCCGACATAGGTTCTATTTGAATATTGAACATGGCATTGGTTCTAGCTACCAAGTCATGTTACATCTTCATCATCTGAATTACGTCTATCGCGCAGCCACCCGCTTTTTTCCTATTCCCAAGTGCATAAAAACTCCGGAAATACAGAACATATCATCAACATTTCTGCAAAAAATGGAATCATTCACGCAACTAATTTCAGTCTAGACCAGTACTCAGGTTTATATAATGATTGAAGGTTAAATTTCCAAGTAGGCAAATTATAAAAGAAGCTCGGATAACACCATATAAGATTGTAGAATGTTTGCTAGATGCTCTAGCTTTGTTTCCACATGTTGAACAGATATTCCGAGAATCAATATCCTATTCCGTCATCTTTTGCAGCGCTGCAATCCATACCTCTAACATAGAGAATTGCCCCGGATTATTAGAAGCTAAATATAGCAATATGATCATTAACACTCCTAATTTGAATGCAAGAATATGATAAGTGGTTCTATTCTTTGGCTATTTAGTAGCTAAAAATGATAGCATCATACCACTCAGAAAACGAGAACCTCACTATTATTTTTTCAAGGAGATATTACTAAAAATATTTTTTGTTTTGAGGCAGCAAAGCCGATCGGGCTTTAGCTCCCAAATCTGAAGAGCCCCATTTCAGTGGAAAGATGCTACTAAATTTTCGTCTATAGGAAAAACAATCCAAGCAAGGAAATTCTTGTTAAATGCTAGATTCAAACATCTTAGCCTTGAGATTAGTCAGAACCACGTTTGTGTAATCAATTCATAAGGTGCCAAATTCTGAAAGTAAACTAAAGAAACCGATTGGTGGAAATATCGTTCTTTGCCGAGAAAAATACAATCAGTATTTTTTACAACTTGCATTAAAAATAATATTGTTTAGTTTTGTGCTTTATTCTTAATTTTTATCTATTTCATCAATAAATCTTGATTTTTTTTTCTGCAACTCCGTAACATTTACCAGATTCAATATTTATAAGTAAATTCTACTCCAGAGAAAACTCATCTGATTAAATTTGTTTAACCTATCCTCTTCAGAAAATCATTGCTTACAGTATGAATTACATCGCTGCGTTATTCTTTTTTTTGATTATAGGTGTTTTTGGGTTAGATTATGCTACATACCCCCAAGTCCCCAAGACCGCTAGTATCAACGGATTTGCTGATCCAATAATTGATTTATTACCTGAGTGTGCAAAAGATTGTGTAAAATTTGATACGGGGAACACACCATGTCCTTATTGGGATACTGGTTGTTTCTGCGTAATGCCCCAATGGGCGGGGTTAATGGGACAATGTGTTGCGGAAAACTGTGAAGGTGGTGACGTTAATACTGCTAGGTATTTGGCAAGTTCGTTATGTTCAGTTGTTGGTGCTAATACGTGGATGATGCCAGCATCAATCTCTGACGCTCTTTCCTCGGCTGCAGGAACTGCTGAAGTGGTCACTACAATTGAAGATGCATCAGTTGTCTCATGGGTTATTGTGGATGAAACAAGTATTCCAAGTACTACGTCTGGAAGCACTACCGCAGGAGTTGTTGAGGGGAATTCCACAAGCTCCGGGTCTACCGAATCCCAGAATGTGGGAAACTTACAAACCCGTAGTATTTCGTCTGTAATCATCGGATTCTTGATTTCATTTTTATATTACTAAATAGGTCGAAATTTTCTTATTTACGTTTCGCAAATATGGATAAAATATATGCCGCCTGAAAAAACACAACATGCGTTGTAAAATTCTCTTAGGGACGATATTTGTATACAGTTTGTTTATCTGATCGTAAGTTTGCTTGGCAAGAAAGATATTACTCAAAGTTGTTGCGGAGGTTTATACAGGTGTCTAAAGAATATAAACAATTCGAAAAGAAGTTCATTATAAGTATTCATTGAAGGGCTCTTCTGGATGTAGTTTATATGATAAAAGGAAGACTTTTCATTCTGAGCTAAGTTCATGATTGTGCTCTTGCTTTCGTCGGTTCCATATTTTATATTTTTTTGCCTAATGTTAAAAAATAAATTATTTTTTATCCCTTAAAAAATATTTTTGAAGTCTTTTCTTAGACAAACAACCCGAATTGGGATTGAAAATTACCATTTACTGTTGGTTTAATCCCAAACAAAAAGCTTTAAACGATATAAATACATCTAAAATCCCATTATTCCTTCTGTTTTGGTTCTGGTTTCTTTTTTTATCCACCTCTTTTCTCAATCACATTCGTTTTATTGCTACAATGAAGACTTCTCAAGTTTTAGGTTCAACCTTGTTAGCCGCTGGTTTCACTATGGCTGCAGATGAAACCACTGAAGCCAACCCATACGCTACCTACCCATCTGTTGCTAGAACTGCAACTATCAATGGTTTTGCTGACCCAGTCTACGACAGTTTACCTTCCTGTGCTCAAGGATGTGTTGACCAAGATGTCGGAGTCACTCCTTGTCCATACTGGGATACTGGGTGTTTATGTGTCATTTCATCCTTTGCCAATTTAGTCGCAAACTGTATTGCTGAAAACTGTCAAGGTGAAGATGTTAGTAGCGCAGCAGCTGCTGCTACCGCAGTTTGCTCTGCCGCAGGTGTCGGTGGTGATCAATGGTATATCTCAGACGATGCCCAAGCTGCTTTGGATGCTGCAGCTGCCGTTGTCGCTGAAACCACTACAGAAACTTCAGAACAAGCTTCCTCTTCTGCTCCAGAACCATCTGTTCCAGAAACTGCTGCCCCAGAATCTTCTGTTCAAGAAACTTCTACTCCGGAATCTTCCGCTGCTGCCCAAGAATCCTCTGCTGCTGCTCAAGAATCTTCTGCTCCAGCTTCTGAATCATCTGTTGCTGCTCAAGAGTCTCCAGCTGAATCCTCTGTTGCCCAAGAAGGATCTCAAAACTCTACTGTCGTCAGTTCATACGAAGCTGGTGCTGGTTCCAACAATGTCGGTGGAGCTGTTGCAACTTTCGCTGTTGTTGCTGGTATTGTTGCTGCCTTCATTTAAGTAGAATGATAAATATAGATTCTTGATATCTAGATATTTAATTAATATGGTTTGATTGTTTTCTTGCACACATTTCCATTTCCTCGCTTTTTCACAACCCTTCTCTTCTCATTTTCTTTGTGTCATGTAGAAGGATTTAAATTGTTTTCTCCGGCCCGCATAAATCACATAAATCACAAAACCTTTTTTGGAACCTCAATCCCTTACATCATGTCATATTTGAAATGCGATGGTGCTTTGGGAATACGCAAGAGTTCATCAAGATATTGGTGATACACTTAAATAATAATGAATTGAAAATTTATCCAGAGGAGTCCCACGAGTTCTGAAATTGTAAAGTAAAAAATCTATCAATCAAAAATTGTAACTCCAAGTAGTTGGAATAATCTTACTTTTGTTGAGAGAAAGACTAGAAAGTAACTTCTCATGTACGGAAATGGAAATATATGATTACGTAAATAGACCGTACTCACGTATATTCAAGAAATATGAATATACTTGCCAGTATGTGGAAGTAGTACTAGTAATATAAAAGTAATATGATAAGGCTATGGTCGCTTTCCTCCAGACGAAATCCTGTACTTTCTATTCCCATTAGAAAGTGAAATCCAGTGGTATTCGTAATTCTCAAATCCTTAATATAATAATCATCTCATTCATAAGGTAATACAACGTAGTAAATTAGTAAATAAATAATAATATAAAATACAATATCCAAATTAATTGGTTTGGGGTAATGTGAATGAAGTAAAGTCAAACGTAGTTCGATTTGTGGAATGGATCCATTGATATAGTTTATTTTATTACTGACAATTGAAATCCTCGACTATAGAAATGTCTAAACGCAATGACGCTCTATCGAAAATTTCAAGATGCTTCCGCTTTGAACGCATCAAGGACCAGTGAGCTATATTCCGTAGAAAATACTCGACAATTACATCTGCTTTGTACATCCAAGGAAAGATTCAGCGTAGTTGCGAAGCTTAAAATTAGGAACCTGGTTACGAATTACTCGAAACCAATGACAAATATTGTACTTAAATGAGTAGGCATAGTTATACATGGCCGACTATTAATCTCCTTCTTAATGTGTCTGATCTAAACGAATTGCACTTTTGTTTATAACTTCCTTGATTAGTAAGGGTTTAGCTTCCCTATTTAACACTTTCAGCATTCCTGGTTTTCGGGGGTTTGTCAAGTTGATGCTTTATCTGGTCTTCTTGGAACTGTCGTTGGTCTTGTTGGTGTTGTAGTCGGTACTGTTGGAGATGTGGTTGGTGCTGTTGGATACGATGTGACACAGTTGTCATTTCAATAGTGCTATTCACTCCAAACTCTTCTAATATTGGTTTTGTTTTTTGCAGGAAAGGATAGTAGGATACAATTTTTAATGGTAGGGCATGAAGCAAAGTGTACTGGAGTAAACTAATATATATTCCGATCCTAATATTCCTTGAGGTTTCTCGCTCTGATTTGTGATTAGAAGAGACCTGCAACAAAGAGCACCAGATAAGTTGAATAATGTACAGCGGCACGCTCTGAATAAGGATGTTGGCTCTTTACCAATGAAAGATGGTTCAATAAGGGTGCTACGCCTAACCAGCTTCGGAAAATATTTCCTTTCCATACCTTAACTACGAAAACGCCAGCTATACCAAACATGAACGACATCACAAATTGACTCCTTAACCAACCCTTCGTTGAATCGATTTCAACAAATTCGCGAAATATCAAGGTGAAGATCAACTTCTTAGGATTGGGGATTCGACATTAACTTACATAAATGAAGACAGCTCCGATTGATCCTTAATAATAACTCTTCTTCATTAAGTGACAGTGCTGTTGCATATTCGGAATAGGACAAAAATCAATTATCCAAATAAAGTTGAATCATGAAAAGGAAGTGTATCACAACGGCAGGTTTTTTTGGTAAATTGGATAAACAACCGGAATGACAGACGATATTCATATCACAATTTCAAGTAATATTGATCAAAAATATGAGCTCCTTGGTTCAAAGTTTGAACCTCGTTTCTATATGCATTTTTCGAAATTGGAAGTGACTCTAATCTAGATTGGTTTCATCTTCATTAATTAAAATGTCGCATCAATTCCCCCGTTCGAATTCGTTTGAGATAACATATAGTCATCTATGACCATTATAAATTCAAAGCCTAAGTATACTGCCGTAAATCCAAGAGCCTAAACATGTAGCTTCAAAGCAATTTCGAATTGTCCATATATGTGTTATGATAATAACTTAATAAAGACCTTATCAACGTGGGTAGTTCTATTTGCATTGAAGCATGACAAGTCTTCAGAATCAGAAAGCCTCTCAATTTCAATAGCAATTGTACATTTGGATTGAGCGTGTGAAAGCAGAGATGATCCCACCGTTATTAGCATTCTAAACGCGGGGTTGATTCAATCCAGGATTGCTAATTCTATTGTCAACAGACCTAAACTCTTAAAATAACGGAGACGATATCAGGTGTGTGACTACAATCAGGGTGTAATTGGCGTAACAAAAAAGATTGTTGGCCTACAAAAAAAAACTTGAAATTGGGAATTAAAAAAACGGTGAAACGCACAACTCCACAGTTTATCGCCACTACCAATACCCCAACCACTATTAATCAGTATCATCAGTATCCAGAGCTCTTACTAATTTAATTTTACAGCTTTAATTATTACCAATCAAATATTTTTAGGTTAAAAGACAACTAATGTGGCAATGAAATGTATGAGTCAGACTTAGGAAATTCATCCCGTTCGATTGTGATTTATTGAAATTATTACAATTTGAGGTTCAACTCATTTTAAACATTCTCATAGTATTTACCTAGCCCTCCAGAAGATAGATGCAATGTTACCTAGTTTAGCCAGTGTAGATATTCGTTGTTCAACCAGAATATACACTTGTCTGTCATGATGCAATAGACTGAATAAACAAACTTAGATGTAACAAAGAAAAGAGTGAATAAAATACTTCTGGAGAAAGGTTGAGCACCGCATAAGAATTATCTTTTAATGGTAATCGAAATTTTCAATTGGAATACTGTACCAATTATACACATCAAATGATAAAGCGGTTTGGAAATTTGACACAAGAGATGTCTTCTTCGAACATTGATTAATATACAAGCAGTATTGCACAACCGTACACAAGCAAGAATACCCATCCTAGCTTTAAACCAACCAATAAGATATTTAAACCACAAAGAAATACACAATCATATTAAACCTAGTTACTGCCTTATTCTTCATCATCAAGTTCTCAATAGCATCTTGCCAAAATGATTTGAATTGAAGCTTTAACAGGAAATATGATTCAAATTGCAGATCCATACAACAACACCAAGAAATCAGCAACCATTATCTGCGAAGAGGAGATATATATCGGTATTCTTATTTGCAGATATAATTACAAATAATGCTCATAGCGTTGTTAGGTGGATATGTATCGTGATTTTAATGTACTGTCCAAAACGCGCAGTTTAACAAGAAGGAGTACGCCAGGTTTTGTAAAATGCAAGAAGCCACGATGATCAATGGTGTACCTAAAGCTTGTGTGGTGGTAATAAGACGCGAATATTTTTTACTTTCCAAAGAGACGCTGGCGATTGATTGGAATGACAATGATCTTTTGTTGGTCCAGATTACTCTTGGTTGTTAATTGCTACTTGTCTCGTACTCAATTAGTTGGTGGTCAGGAAACCCCAGTTAGTAATGAGAGCATTAGTAAACTATTTGAGGTGACCGCATCCTGGTTAGTCAACTTCGTCCCCTGTCTATCAAGGAATATCTTCGTACACAAAGTTGGTGGGGACCTGAGCTACGTCATGTCGACTAACTTCAGAGAGTATAATGAGAAATGGTATTCCTTGATGGGTAGTCTGATCCACCAATTAATACTTGTCAGCAGTTTTCATCAAATAGGCGAAGCATAGAAGAATTGGGTCTCGGGTTACCACACTCAAATAGGTCATGCGGCAAATGAAATTATTTGCACCTGGATGCCCTAATTCTTGCTTGTTGCTCTTGTTTTCAAATGAGCAAATTATCAAATCCAAAACTAGGCAAATGAACGAGTTTCTCTATTATTGTCTTCCTCATAGGAGTTCACGTAGCATATTGATTCATGAATGCAAAAATATTTCCAGCTGGGACCAAAAATAATGACTCCGACGCGGTTCGAACGCGTGCATCTTTACGATAGTAGAACTTGAGTCTACCGCCTTAACCACTCGGCCACAGAGCCTGTTTTATACTTAATGTTATATAATGTGATGGTGGAGGTTCCTAAAGGTCTCTTTCGTCTCAGACGGAAACCAGGATTAATCCAGATATATGAAGAATGTCCAATTGCCAAGCAAATTTGGATGAACTACTTGGACATTCTTCATATATGTGGATTAATCCTGGTTTAACGATTGTTTCATCTAAACATAATAGGCAGTAGCTTGTATGTTTATTTGGGTAATTCTCGTCTGGTTCTTTAGTGATTTGTTCTCCTAGGTGTGACCTATGGCCTAAATGTATTCGATGTAATTCCTCAATTTCTCCTGGGAATCTATGTTTTAATTTTTTCTGCAATTTCCAGTATCTCTTCATTTGTTCTTCTGTGATGCCAAATTGGTATTGGCTC
>NDXA01000056.1:0-83324 GCA_002105455.1 Hemisphaericaspora xylofermentans | reverse complement strand
AGATAAGTTTCATCTAATTCAGCAATGGTGTCTGAATGAGCAGTAGATGATGTTAATAATGGCCATGAGAACTTGCTTAAAGTATTTGGCAATTGACCATCTTCATCTGGTAAATCTTCAGTTAATAACGTAAAATGTATATTGTCGTCAAGGTGATCTAATCCTGGACACGTTGAATTTAGGAATGCAGTTGTAGAGGGAAGTTTATCAGTTGGTAATGGAATCAGCGTCATATTGGAAAGGGGGTGCCTACTCTTTGGTTGTAAATGGTGATAAATTTGTAAAAGGAGAAGCAACAAAAACTCTAAATTAAATTAATGGCTCTCTAAATGAGTGTATTTTGGTTGACATTCACTCTAATAGAGAGGTGATATATATATATGTATATATAGATCTGATTGATATTAATATATTAAAAAGCGTAAACTTTGTGAAGTGGATGGTGCTTTAATCAATTAGATTGATTGATTGATTACTTTGGTTGTTAAAGCTAATTGCGACACAATACAAATAGAAAAATGCACAGTTTAGTGTTTAGATCACTCAAACAAGTTCCATGGAAAACTCGGGGCATCTAAGGGATCTATATCTTTATATACATAGATAACCTTTAGAGATATATTACCCATATAAGAACGCTAGTTGAGAGTATATACATATGTGCCCAATGTTACATCAATAAATTCATGTGATCCCGTTGACCTTCAATTACACAGTGGGTTGTCAATTTTCTTCCAATTAACCATTCCTGTCTGTACAAAACTGGAAATATTAATTTTTTTTTATTTATCTAAAAAAAAAGAAAATTAAATCTACAAATTGTTTAATTTTAGGTCCAATCCGCTTCCTTGTAAATTCGTCTAACTCCTGAACTGTTCACATAATATTGTTGCACGTGACGTAGGTTGAGATGTTACAAATTTCTCTAATGCAACCATCCTAAATTCCAACACAGTGTAATACGCCATCAGTTTCATCATGCAGATGTAGAACTATTCTACGGAAAGAATAAGTAACGCGATAACATTTCGATGCATGCTTTGAGCAACGTTCCATTGACTCGAAGGAAGCATTGATTTGCAGCCAAAATATTGCAGCAAAATGTCTTTCCTAGAATCGCGTCAAACGAGCATTCAACGGGAAATTAACTCACAAGTAAGGTTCAAAATCGTCATCGAATCCAACTGGTCCTTTCTCTGGCAGTTGAAGTTCCCTGGTCAGATTGGCCGTTCAACTGTACATGAGTGTTTGCATTTTAAATCGAAAAAGAAGTATTACGGTGATACACTCGATTCAATTCTAAACAATGGATAATTAACTTCACTAACGTTATTTTTGACTATAATACACTATTGACTATAAACTCCTAACATATCTTAATTCTTTACCTTTTTCTTTGGAGGTCTATCATCTTTCTCAGCACCACCTTCTTCCATTCCTTCATCTGAAGATGCAGCAGCGTCGGAATCAAATTCTTCAGCCACATCAGATTCAGAACCTGATTGGAAATCATCATCAGTACTTTCTTCATCATCTTCACCAGCACTTCCCATATCCACATCACTGTCACTATCATCATCTCCACCTTCCTTCATTGCTTTTGCTAGCATTGCCTTGGCGATCTTTTCTTCATTTCTGACCCTGATTCCCTTTTCATTGCAGAATCTTTCAATGGTTTCTTGCTCTTCTCTGTCGATACTTCCAAAGATATGTGATTGGTTTGATCCTCTTACATTAATTTCTAAATCGAATGTTCTGGATGCGGAAACACCACCACCTGTTCTTGACATTGTAACATTGCTGATTTCAACGAAAGGGATGTAAATGGTTGGCTTTGTCACGAATAAGAAGCATCTATCTAATGGATATAAATAACCTTCTGATGCTTTTAAAGAACATGATATTCCTGGTTGTAAGAATCTAGATTGGAATGAACCTGGTGTGACTAATTTTCTTTCAGTTAATCCTCGGAAACAATGAGACATGACAACATGAGTAGGTGCATCATAGGATTTTTTCAATCTATCTTTATATTTGGATTCGAATTCTTGTTCGTCTACATTTAATTCTAATTCAGTTTCTTCTTCTCTTGCTACTTGAAGAACCAAGAATGGATATCTTGTTTGACCTTGTCTCAATGGAGGATCAATTTGTAAAATTAATAAATGATGGACTTCATCTGGTTTAGGTAAGGAGAAGATTCTTTCAATTTGTTCATATTGGATCTTGTAATCGTAAGTTTTACCTCTCAATCTTAATGAGGTTGGATACATGTCAATATCATAACGACCTCTTGGGGTTAAGAATAATACATCACTGAAAGAAACAATTGCTTCACCTGCCACTTGACCAATAGCAGCTTTATCTTTTAATTGTTCATAAAATATTTGAGCAGAACTAATTTCATTGGTTTCAGTAACTGTTTCTTCTTCGCCATTTTCTTGGTTTTCTTCACCTTCCTTGACTTCTTTCTTGTCCTTTTTTACTACCTTAGTTTCATTTTCGACTGTTCCTGGAACATAAAATCTCATCTCAACAACTTCGTCTCCTGTTTTGCTAACACCTCCATCCAAAGTGAATTCAATTGAAACTTCATTCTTACCAGTTAAATTAGAATTCGTAATGTTTTCATACGGAACTTCAAATGCAGGTTTATTATTCACATTAAAAATTAATTCATTTCTAGCTAAATCGGTTTTCCCCCAATTCCAACCTCTTAAGGAATGTTCTTTATGTTCCAAAGTTAAATGAAAATTTCTCATTAATTCTTGTTTTAATTGAGTAAAATCATCAACATCAAATCCATCCAACATAACAACACCTTTATTCTTGGTTTGAACTCTCAATTCATATCCTTTACATCCTCTTGACCATTGTGCAGTTAAAATTTCTTCTGAAGGCAAAAGAAATGGAGCATTTGCTTTGGTATTTGCTCCTGGATTATTTGCTTTCCAACCTAAACCGGATTCTGCTATACGCATACGGCCACCTAATTTATTTTGGTTTAAAAAAATCTTCTCGAAATCTGTATTAACCATGATTGATCTGTACTATCCTGGGGTTAAATTGGGATTGATGGAATGTGATTAGGGTTGATGAAAATGAATAAGATGGAGGTCAATCTATGATTCTTGGTGATGAATTTGAAATGTTCTTTTTTTCGATTGAAGCAACGCGTTCCTGTTAACGACATTTGACAAGGAGACATTTGTCGCTGAGAAATCTCCGTATGTCTTGAACATTGAAGAATGCTCTGGTTCGAGCAATATGGAATCGACCGACTACACCTTATTACTCTGGGATCTCTTCATAGATTAAGTTTGTTGTTGACAATTCATTTGATTTCATTCTTTGCTAAGGAACACCCGAATTTCAACTTAACATTTACATTTCATGATGATATTTTCTCTAAATTTATAAAATCTACTTAATCTAGCTATATACTACTGGATGACGAGTGTACCCCCCCCCCCGGAGAACATGAAGGATGCACGAAATGCCAAATTTTGATTATCAGCATACCAGGAACAAACATTCTTATCGTCGGCATGGCTTTACCAAATCTGGTGACCGTTTCAGGCGCCTAATAAAAAGTTTTGTGTAATTTCTTTTTTTTTCGGCTCACAATCAAATTGAGTGAGTGAAATATTGTACTGTGACTCAACCATTCAACCTGAAATCAAAAGCAAATTCTTTTCATTGATTTCATTCCATTTATCTCTTCAAAAAGTATTGAAAAGTTATACATATCTAAGATGGCACTTAAGAAAGCTGGTGTTTTAGGAGCTACTGGTTCCGTTGGTCAAAGATTTATCTTATTATTATCCCAACATCCAGAATTTGAACTTCATGCATTGGGTGCATCACCTCGTTCTGCTGGAAAACAATATAAGGATGCAGTTACTTGGAAACAAACTGATTTATTACCAGAATCTGCTCAATCTATCATTGTTCAAGAATGTAAACCAGAAGGTGCATTTTCTGAATGTGACATTGTGTTTTCTGGTTTAGATGCTGATTATGCTGGAGAAATTGAAAAGGCATTTGTTGAAGCTGGTCTTGCTGTTGTTTCTAATGCTAAGAACTATAGAAGAGAACCAAATGTTCCTTTAATTGTTCCAATTGTTAATGCTGAACATATTGATGTTGTTGAAAAGAGACTTAAGGATGCTAAATCCGCTGGTGAAAAGAAACCAGGTTTCCTTATTTGTATTTCCAATTGTTCTACTGCAGGTTTAGTTGCACCATTGAAACCTTTAGTTGATGCTTTTGGTCCAATTGATGCCTTAACTGCCACCACTTTACAAGCTATTTCTGGTGCTGGATTTTCACCAGGTGTTTCAGGTATGGATATTTTGGATAATATTGTTCCATATATTGGTGGAGAAGAAGATAAATTGGAATGGGAAACTAAAAAGATTTTAGGTGGGGTTAATTCTGAAGGTACCGAATTTGTTCCAATTCCAGATTCTGGTATGAAAGTCAGTGCTCAATGTAATAGAGTTCCAGTTATTGACGGACATACTGAATGTATTTCCTTAAGATTTGCCAACAGACCACCACCATCTGTTGAACAAGTTAAGAGGGCTTTGGCTGATTATCAATGTACTGCTACCAAATTAGGATGCCATTCTGCTCCAAAGCAAACCATTCATGTATTGGAACAACAAGATAGACCACAACCAAGATTAGACAGAGAAAGAGATAGAGGTTATGCTGTTTCTGTTGGTAGAGTTAGAGAAGATCCTGTTTTAGATTTCAAGATGGTTGTTTTATCTCATAATACTATTATTGGTGCTGCTGGTGCTGGTATTTTAATTGCTGAAATTCTTAAAGCAAAGAGCATTATTTAGATTTTAGAGATTTACTTTTAAGTCGTATACTTGTGTATATAAAAAAATTGTTATATAGGATATATAATGTATAGATAGATAATTAACGTTAATATTTTAATGTGGATATTAAAGTTATATGGAGTAAAGAGATATTTCGCAATCATTGAAGTAAAGAAAATTTCATTTCAAATTGAAATGTGATGACGATGAGATTCAAACGTTGAGTTAGAAGCTAAAAGAGCTGAAAATAAAGAATGAACTGGTCAAACATTACTACTCAATTGGATCGAATTCTGGAATGTGATATAGATGTTCATCTTTTTGAATTATATTCGGAAAGACCGCCTCCTGCTAATCTAGGATTTGTAGATCGGGGTTCCAATAGCATTAATATAACCTTGCCAGAAAGTAATATAGACATAACCATTAAACAATCACTTTCGGAATTATCTTCAACAAAAGAAACTTCTTCAACTGGGTTTATATGTTGGAAATCATCAATATATTTTGTAGATTGGCTTATATCAAAGAAAGATGGTCCATTTGCTAAAGTCTTTCAAAGTAAATCCAATAGTAATAAAGTCGTGGTTGAATTGGGATCTGGTGTTGCTGGTGTTTGTGCTTCAATCTTATCTAAAAATGTTTCAAGATATATTGCAAGTGATCAAAAACATATCTTGAGGTTACTAAGGGAGAATATTGAATCTAATATAACTGCTCCCAAATATATAAGTTCAACATTGGATGCTCCTTCGTTGGGTTCAAAGCATATATCATCGTCATCTCCTTCTACTATTCCAATCGTTGATACCTTGGAATTTGATTGGGAAGATATAGATCAAGGAATATACAATTATGAACAATTAACAACTCCAGATACCAAACCTGATATAATAATAGCATGTGATACTATCTATAATGAATATTTAATTCCTCACTTCATTAATTCCCTTGTAGCATTGATGAAGATGAATGAAGAGAATACGATAGCCTTAATCGCCTTACAATTACGAGATTCCATCACTTTAGAGACATTTGTGAGACATGTTGTTGTTGAAAGGAAATTACAATTGTATTCAATTCCTTTAACTATGTTAAGTGAACCATTACAATCAGGATTTGTAGTTTACTGTATAACCTTATAGGACACTTCAATATTATCATCATCCATCTTCATCGATCATAACAGAATCTTTAAAGTTAATTAGTAAATGCGTTGCATTAAGTTGAAACCAGCGGAAAAAAACGAGTGAAGAGAAACATTCATATTTTCTTCTGTCTGTCAGCTTCTGCTTCTTCTATTTCTTCTTCCTTTAGCAACAGACTATACAGTCCAATTCTTGTATTATTAGTTATATCATCGTCATCAAACATATAGACATAGTCTAATTGCTTATGTATCTAGTTCATCATTGATTCATCCTTGTAATTTTTATCAAATAGTAATAACTACATTCAAGGGATCAAATGTCAGCATTTGCAAGCTCAACCCCCAATATACCCAATGGTTTCGGTAACGCCAATAATAAGAAACCATTCAACAGCAGCAACAACAACAATGACTATTCATATAAGGACCCACGAAGGAGTGGGAATAGAAACAAGTTTAACAAACCGAATGGAAATAAATCATCAACCCCAAATTCCGATTTCAACAACGAAAAACGATCAAAGAATATTCTGAAACGATTCAATAATAATGAACAATCTAGATCACAGACACCAGTGCCATCTACCTTTGTTGATCCATTGGATAAACCGACGAAGGTAATACCTAGGCAAACTCCGGGCAAAATGCAATCATATACTCAAGAACAAATAAACTTAATTGGACCATTATTTGATCAACCTGAACAATTTGGATTTCAAAGAACTGCTGGCAAAGTGATCAAACCACGACCAATACCCAAATATTTACTCCCTCAACCTAGACTATTATATACGCCACCATTTCAACAAAATCAATGGGATAGAGAAAATCAAGCAAAAATGGCACAAATGGAAGCTGCAAATGCAGCAAGAGGAGATTATCAAGGTTTATATGAAGAATTCCAAAAACTTCGAGATATAGAAAGAAAGAAAATGGAAGAATTGGGATTAGTGGATGCAGAAAATATAGCTAAAGATTTGAATGATGCCATTTCATTTCAAGGATCATGTTTAGATATGTGTCCAGTCTTTGAACGTGTAAGAAGGCAATTGGAAAATAATGTCAAAGCACTTGAAAAAGATCCCGTTACAAATAAAATATCTAAAGAAAGGGCCGTTAAGGCATTCTCTAGACCTGCTGCTGGACAGCCTCCCCCTTTACCTTCAGAAGTTAGACCTCCCCATATTTTAAAACAAACATTGGATTTTTTGGTGGAGAATGTGATTGAACAATTACCTGAGGCACATTCATTTATTTGGGATAGAACTAGATCAATTAGGCAAGATTTCACGTATCAAAATAGTTTTGGACCTGAAGCAATAGACTGTAATGAAAGAATTGTACGTATTCATTTGCTTTCATTACATATTATGGCTGGGAGTGAGATTGAATATTCTCAACAACAAGAATTAGAACAATTTAATAAAGCACTTCAAACTTTAATGGAAATATATCACGATGTTCGAAACAATGGTGGCAAATGTCCAAACGAAGCAGAATTTAGAGCATATCATTTATTAAGTCATTATCGAGATCCTGAATTAGAACAGGAAGTCCAGAATTTACCAAATGAAATCTTCCAAGATTCAAAAGTTCAATTAGCATTAAAATTACGTAGTATAATATCACAAAATAATATTGTGGAAAGAGGGTTTGTTAACACCGTGGGGGCATTGAATATGTTTGTCCGATTTTTCAGAATTGTATATAGTGAAGAAACACCCTTTTTAATGGCATGTTTGTTGGAAACTCATTTTAATGAGATTAGATTCTATGCATTGAAATCAATGGCAAGAGGTTATCATTCCAAGGGAAGGCCATATCCGGCAGAAAGTTTACGAGAAGTACTTGGATTTGATTCAATTGAAAAATTACTCAAATTTTTGAAATATTATGAAATTGATCTTGTTAATGATCAAGAACATGGAATATTGGTTGATTTATTCAATAAAGAGAAATTGGCCTCGACCTATAAATTGCATTCGTATACTGATAAGCCAAAATTATCACAACCTTATTCAACTCAATTGGATACGAAAATTAGAGGACAGACCTTGAAATCATTTGTAAATAGTGGATTACCAAATATTTCCTTGAATTTGGCAGTGGAACCAAAAATCATTAGTCAAACAACAATTAATAATACTCTTAGTCAGCCAACTAAAGCTCCATTTGATCAAGCACTCTCAACTACTGCATTTGGTCAAAAACCAACAACTCCATTTGGGCAACCTGCCACAAGCACTTTTGGTCAACCTGCGACAAGTTCATTTGGCCAACCTGCGACAACTACATTTGGTCAACCTCCAAGTTCTGTGTTTGGTCAACCACCTCAAGTTAGTGCATTCGGCCAAACAAATGCTAAGCCACCTTCCGTCTTCCTGTCATTAAGTGCAGTTGGTCAGACCATCAAACCAAATGCCATTTCATTTGGTACTTCAGTTTCGGCGACAAAATCAGCGCCAACAGAAATCAAATTTGGAGCTACTACTAATGAAGCAAATGGACCCGTCGATGCACCAAAGTTCAAGTTCCAAGGTCCATCTAAAACTACAATTATAGAACAAAACAAAAAACCAGTGTTTGGAACCCCTGCTATGAACAACAATGCTACAATACCAAGTAGTGGTTTGTTCGGTGATGCAGTTGCAAAAGCTCCACCAAATGATGTACCAAAGATTAACATGGAAGAAAATAATAAACCAAAGCTAGATTTCTCATTTGGTAATAAGAGATCAGAAACTACAACTTCTATGTTTGCACCTACTGAAATTAAAACAGCAATTCCATCAATTGCACCACCTCCAAGTATGAAGCAACAACCGGTTTCTAAACCCACTGTTTCATTTACCCCAATACCAACCAATATAGAAATCAAACCGAAAGAAGCAGTTACAGCACCAATAATTCCCAGTATAAATGTCAAACCTCCAACACCGGTGACCAAGCATTTATCAGATTCTCCATATTTTAACCAAGCTATACAAGAAACCTTTACTGAGATCTTACAAGATTCAGTGGATGCTGAATTGCGCAATATTCTTTCCAAGACGATTCGAAATCATGCAATTCAGACTGAAAGAGGTAAAGTTATCCAAACTTTGTCAACCGAATTGTATGACGCGTTCATATCTGAGGTGATTTATGAGACTACTATGCAAACAAAAGCTGTTTCGTTTAATGAGTTGAATATCAAGAAGAAAGCCATTATGAAGTTGGTACATGGGGCGAGAAGATTAATTGAGAGATCACAAGAAAAGAAAAGGACTTTGGAGGAGTTGGAATCGGTTTCGTTTTCACAACAGAAAAGAAAGAGGCGTTATTCGATTAGTGATGAATCAAATATTAGTATAGTTTCAAAGAGAAGACATGGTAGTGTTGGAGATATAAGCGTTGATATTGAGGAAAGACAGAAGCAGATTCAAGAGTTATGGTCTCCATTAGATTTAAAGGCATTCTTATTGCGTTGTGCTCATGATAAAATCAAGATTGCCAATGAAGCAATAGATTTGAAATTCTTGTTGGTGGTTGAGAATTGGAATTCAGGATATTCGAAATGGTTAAATTCCAAATTGAGCTTGAAGCCAAATTTAAAGGAAATGGTATATGAAAATAATGTTGATAATTTGAAATTGAATTTAAAGATTACTAGTTTACCTAGTAAGGATTATTTAACTAGAGATTTCTTTTCTGATGCTGCTTTTGTATTGTTTGAATGTGGGATAACTACAGATAGTAAGGCACAATCAATTGTAGATAAGTTGGAGAGAGATAAAGGTATTCTTAAAAAGATTATTTCATTAATTGATAAGTATGGATATTATAAGGTTCATGTATTAATCTTATTTTGGGATGGAAGTGAATCTGGTATTTCCAATGATCGAGTTGCGGAAATGTTGGATATGAAGAGTTTTATTACTAGTATAAATTTGAAAAACTTAATCTTGTGTGATATGACAATGAAAGATGGAAATGTTGGTTCAATTATCGGAAGAGCATTTGATAAGATTTCCAATGATTTTGATGGGGAGTTGACCACTAGAGGAATGAAGAAAAAGGCAAAGTCACGGACGGTTACTGTATCAGCAAATGCTATAAAGCCTACTAAACAAGCAGATCCTACAATTATTGAAAAGCATGAATCAAAGATACTTTCTCAAGCAAAGAAATTGAGAAAGTATGAATATTTGAATAAACATATCAACCCCACTACCGTCCATCATCCAAGACGTAGTAGCATAAATTCATCCTTTAGTGATAATACCACTATGATCACAAGTGCACATAGCAAATCATTATTGCCATATCTTGCAATGAGAAATCGAACACTTAATAATAGTCATCATCATGGAAATAATTCAACGTTTCTTAATTTCAATAATACCACAACCATGAATCATTCGGCACTTGGGAATGATACATCAATATTGAGAGGTGGTATGATTGCCGAAAGTACCCCTTCTGGATCTCCGAAGATGGGTTCTAAAGTTGTTGCTGTTGATAGAATGGTTAAACCTTCAGCAAAGACAAGTTTAAGTCAATTGAGGGAATTATCCGCTGGTATTAAGAGAAAATACTCCAACAACTGATTAATGTCTTCTTACGTGTATATTTTAATGAATGAATATTTTATAGAAATATTATTATCATTATAACTAACTTTGACCTCTACCTCTATGTAAGCTAAATCGATGATCAATAATAGTTGCGGCAGGTTAATCGATATCGGCTATTAATTTGTATGAATCTATGATGTGTTCCTGCATATAATTTCTATGTTTTTTTTTTCTTTTTGAAGTTTCAGATTGAATTTTTTGTTCTGTCCGCAATTCCCACTTTTAGTCAGACAGACAGACAGTTAATTAAATTACACCGTCAACCATTAAATTTGTGAAGTAGGAGGAAGTTTTCACACTTTAAAAAGCATAATTGATCAACCATCAAATAAATATTTGGCACAATGGATCTTCTTAAGGATGCTGCAAAGAACTTAAACCTTTATGAGGTTAAGGCTTATGTTCGTAAAGCTCAAAATGGTATGTGATCATCATAACAATAATACCCACATTTTGTATGATGATGATAATGAATAATTTACTAACTATTTATAATCATTTAGTTGCAATGAATTTAACTGAAATGGAAGCAAAGGTGCGTGAAGCAACTAATAATGAACCATGGGGTGCACCAACTTCATTGATGTCCCAAATTTCTGCAGGGACTTATAATTATAGAGAAAGAGAGGAAATCATTGGATTCATTTTCCGTCGTTTTACTGAAAAGGCAGCCAATGAATGGAGACAAATTTATAAATCATTACAATTATTAGAATATTTGATTAAGAATGGATCTGAAAGAATTATTGATGATGTTAGAGCTAATTTATCATTAATTCAAATGTTAAAATCATTCCATTATATAGATTCAAAGGGTAGAGATCAAGGGATAAATGTTAGAAATCGAGCTAAAAATTTAATTGCATTGTTAAATGATGATAGTGCAATAAGAACTGAACGTAAGAAATCAAGAGCAAATTCTAAAAAATTTGGTGGTGTTTCTTCGGCAGCATATGGAGGTGCAAGTTCTATTAGTACTGGACCTGCATATGATAATGACGATTTTACTAATAGAGTATATGGAGATGGTGGGGTTTATGGTGAAAGATATGATGATTCTGCGGCGTCTTATAATAATGGACAAACTGGAAATAACAATTTTGAAGAATATGATGTTGCCCCAACTTCAGGTGCTTCATCAAGAGCAACCACGAGTACTACAAATGTTAGTGCAACTGCAACTAAATCCAAATCTAAACCAAAACCTCAACCTAAGAAACCTGAAAATGATTTATATGGTGATTTACTTTCGTTCGATGGGCCTATCTCAAGATCATCCACTTCTGTTCCAACTAACGCAGGCAACGATGATGAAGACGATGATGATGAGTTTGATGATTTCCAGGCTGCACCATCTGAATCACATACACCAGTTCCACCTGCTACAAACAACTTAGGCAATTTATCCAACTTATATCAACCTCAACAACAACAGCAACAACAACGAGTCCCATCATACAGCTCTGGTCCAAATTATAACATCAACACTAATCAGTCAACAGGGCCAGCTAAACCTGCAGCTAATGCTGATGCATTTTCATCTTTATTCTCAACTGCCAAGACCAACGCACCTGTTGCATCAATTGCCACCCCAATTCAAAAGCCAACCACTACTCAAACTCAAGCAGTTGATGATGACTTTTTTGGAGGCTTCTCTTCTAATAATAACAATTCTACGTCCAAGCCACCTGCAACTACTAGTTCAAATACCAACAATGGTGGAGATATTGATTTATTAAGTTTTTAATAAACAATACTAAAAAAAGTGAATGAAGGATATTTGCATTGGTTCGTGAATGGGTAAGTGAGTAAAGGTTTATAGTTGTTTGTAGTACTAGTAGTAGTCTGTTATTTGTATACTCTAATTGAATTTACATTGATTTGTGATCTACGCTTCCTTGCTTATGTATAATCTAAGTAATTGGTTGTTGCCCCGTGGTCAATTTTAAGTACGAAGCAGTATTTAATTATATTGATGGAAATTTTAGCAAACTTTCGCAGCAATTTGGTGCAAAAAAACAGCAGGGTTCTCTTTTCAATATGAAGAAGAGAAAGGAGATGTCCACTATTAAATTATGATAACCAGAGTCAACTGTTTGATGGTTTGATTATTTTATCTACAGAAGTCATTTAACAAATAGATAGATAGGGGAATATGTGAATCAATCCAGAAAAGGAGATAAATGCTACGTATTACTTCTTGTTATCTCCATTGCCGTGCAGAACCCCGTAAAAGTTTAGAAGGCGAAGGAAAAAAATTTGACCCGCAATTCGCATTGGCAGGTAAACTGACTGACTGACTGAAATTTTTCAGTTCAATCAATCAATCAGAAAGCTGCTCTCATCTCCTTCTTCTTCCTCTTTCAACCTCAATTGACACACTAATTGACCGTACAAACAATGTTCAGAACTACTTTAGCCCAAGTTTCCAGATTCAACAACGCCACTAGAGCCTTCTCTACCACCCAAAGAATCTTAGGTACTAAATGTTTCTTCAAAGTTTCCATTGATGGTACTTTACAAGACCCAATCAAATTTGAATTATATAACGATGTTACTCCAAAAACCGCCGAAAACTTCAGAGCCTTATGTACTGGTGAAAAGGGTTTCGGATACGCTGGATCTATTTTCCATAGAGTGATCCCTCAATTTATGTTACAAGGTGGTGACTTCGAAACTGGTAAAGGTTACGGTGGATATTCAATCTATGGTAAGAAGTTTGCTGATGAAAACTTCATCAAGAGACATACCAAGGCTGGTTTATTGAGTATGGCCAATGCTGGTCCAAACACCAATGGATCCCAATTCTTTATTACTACCGTTCCTTGTCCTTGGTTAGATGGTAAACATACTGTTTTTGGTGAAGTTATTGAAGGTTATGATGTAGTTCAAAAGATTGAAAGTTATGGTTCCCAATCTGGTGCTACCAGAGCCAAGATTGTTATTGAAGAAAGTGGTGAATTGTAAATAAGCTGCTAGTAGCTAACCTGTGAGTAGGATAGTATATTATAAGTTTATTCTCTTTTATATTTCTTAGTTATTTGAATAAATGAGACAATTGCTTTTTTAGTATGTAAAAGATAAAACGATATACAAATAATAGTAAACTACTAAAAACCTATGAAATACAAAATATGAAAGATACCATGCCGCCTAATGTTATTATTGCTTGTCTATCATGTTATCTTTATGAAATAATAAGTCGTTAAAATGTGCTTTCAACAAAAGGATATATATTCTTGTTGAAAAGGTGGGAAATAAATATAAGTTATGTTATGAACAAATGAAAAAATGCTATGTTTAAATGTTATAGATAGGATCAACTTCACGTTTAACCTTTGGCATCTTCTTTGCTATTTCAGATAATTTATCATAATCACCAGCCAAAATTCTAGCAATAACCAATTCATCTCTTTCTTTAATTTCTTTGGTTGATTTACCTTCATTACTTAAGAATTCCAAAGCCTTTTCAGTATCACCATGGAAGTAATCTTCCATAGCTCTTAATCTCAATTCCTTTTCTGCCCATTCAGGACCATCATTTGCTCTTTGAGTAGCTTGATCAGTAGTCTTGGCATAGAAGATATAAAAGAAAACAGGCAAGACAATATAGAAATATGGAATTTCCCAACCTTCTGCCCCTTCAGTCTCACGTACAACTCTCCATTTCAATTCTCCTGTAGCTTCATCCCTATATGGAATCTTATCAATAATTTTCCCAGCATCTTTGGTCACAAATTGGAAATAATTCAAATCTTCGGAATTATCCCTATACAAATCCATTTGTTCCTTTGGAACTCTACCCCATAAGTTAAATGTAGAGTGATTTCTTTGATAGTACAAATTTTGTAATTCAGCAATAGTTTTGAATTCTTCGTCACTTGGGACACGAGGGGAACCATCTGGATTAGTATAGACTTTGGTGATGGATGGTAAAGAGTTCAATTTAGAACGGATATCACGTTCTAATTGAATATTGAACTTGGCTGGTTTATATTTGAAATAGGCCTGTAAT
The DNA here is from genome assembly GCA_002105455.1 of Hemisphaericaspora xylofermentans. NCBI lineage: Eukaryota > Fungi > Ascomycota > Pichiomycetes > Serinales > Debaryomycetaceae > Hemisphaericaspora > Hemisphaericaspora xylofermentans. Next base: position 68,708 of record NDXA01000056.1, on the reverse strand, counting down.
GGGACCTTAAAGCTGAACTTCATCTTTTGTTCTTAGGTGTAACTAAAATTGGTATGAACAGACCTAGTTGGAGAGGGTTCCTTCTTCAATTGGGGTGAAACTAGCGGTGTTTTTACTGCGAGTAAACAATTTTCAGATAAATTTTATTGGATGGAGCTGAAAAAAAGGCTGTTTACAGATTACAGTGTAAACTGTAAATGTGCTAGATATACAGTGTAACCTGTAAATATGTCTACGTAGTAAGCTATTCTCTCTACTTCTGTTTACTTGATCCAAAGGATGAGAATCCCATGAATGATGACATCTCATTATCATTTCTATCAGCATCTCCTTCTTTAGGAGCCGAATCTATCTTCCTTCTTTTCTTTAGTTGTCGTTTCTCTTGACGTTTTAATCTCTTTGCTTCCTCAAATTGCCTCCGTCTCTCCACTCTTTCCATAAACGATAACCCTCCTCCATTCTGACCCAGACCGTCGTTCTTCAGTTGTATACTCTTCGCCACCAATCGTTCAATCGTCGCAATAACCTCCGCCAAATCCGCCCTTCGCATCCCATTATCCAACTCTTCCACCACCTCATCTTCTCCTACTCCTTCTTCCTCTACTCCTTCAGCTTTTCGCTTCCGTATCTCCCGACTGACCGCATTCACTTTGGCAACATGTTGTGGCGAATTCAAATGATCAATCAATGCCAAATTATCACGAAATGATAAATCACATACCGGACAAAAGAATCCAAATCTCTTATTCGCCCCAAATGTCTTACTCGTATCATTAGTTGAGGGGGAGATTAGATTATATGTCTTAACGGCTCCCAACAGATCTTTGAAGAGTTTATTTCTGTGCTTGATGAAGTCGTGTGAGGATTTCTCATCGTTAATTATGGGCGTGGTGGATGAGGATAGATTGGATTGTGATTGTGATTGGATTTGTTTGGATTTGGCGTCTTGTTCGTAGGCTTGGATGTTCCATTTCTTACGTCCATATTGATCTGTTGTTAGCTTGGCATCGTTATTCTCTGACATTATGATTATGGATTTAGTAAGATGAGGGGTGATTGGGGAAGTTTGATAAAGTCTCGGATTTAAAGATTTTTGTTTGTGAATTGCGGTTTATATTTGTTTGTTGTGTTGTTTGTTAGGACGTGATGAGATGAATTACACCACAGTCGTTACTCGAAGTATACAAAAAACCATGGGTTGTAAAGATATAACATCAATGTTTAAACTGGCCACTGATAAGAGTAAAATCAGCAAACCAACAAAACCAACACCTCAATTAAGTAATGATTCTAAAAAAGTGGAACGTCTCAAAGATGAATTAACTAATAACAATTCCTCCGCTCAACAACAACAAAAACAAAAACCATTCAAGGCACGTTGGGAAATAATTGGTACACATCTCATAACCAACATCCCAACCAATCTAGACTTCATAGACCAAATAGGCTCAAACGCCGTTAAAAAAAGCGTAAAAATTGCTGGGTTTGATCTTGATGGCACCCTAATCGAAACCAAATCAGGCGCGACTTTCTCCCGTGGACCGCATGATTGGAAATGGTGGGGGAAGGGTCCAGAAGCCGTAACCAAAAAATTGAACGAGTATGTAAATCAAGAATATTTGATCGTAATATTTACCAATCAAGGAGCTGTTATTGCTAAGGAAGGGAGTAAATCGTATATTAACCTTACTTCGAAATTAAATTATATCGAAGCTGAGCTTAAGCAGAAATTGGAAGTTAAGAACACCGAGTTAGTAGTATTTGCGGCACCCAAGAGGCCAACCAAGGGTCCTAGGTTGAGTTCGGTTGAGGCTCATAGTTCCACGAGAAAGCCCGAGGCGGGGATGTGGAGACATTTAGAGACTTTGTTAAAGTTGAGAGGTGGTCGAACGATTGATTATGAGGATAGTATATTTGTTGGGGATGCTGCTGGGCGGGAGAGTGATTTTCTGGATAGTGATTTACAATTTGCAAAGAATGCCGGGGTGAAGTTTAAGACTCCAGAAGAAGTGTTCACATAACATTTTTTATTCTAGTGAATAGGAGGGGTGGGGGGACTATTTACACACATATATATACAGGTTAGATTCTTGAAGTAGTTTAGAAATCTTCTGTTATAACTTTCTTTAATTCGGCATCTAATTTGCTTGTCTTGCTTTCAAGCTTTGCTGATTTCCCAACTGAACCAAAATATCCATCAACATTATTGATTGCTCTAACACCTTCATCATCCTTTGCTTGAGGTAATTCATTAGTGATATCATCGGTTAGAAGAATACACCTATGAATATCAGAAACATCATTTTCAAATTTAATTGCTTCGGCAGTGTGTTGAGGATAATTCTTAATAACAAATGAAGTATCAAAAGTACCTTCTCTAGTGTTCATAAAGAATGAAACATATTGCTTAATTAAAGCAGTAACTAAACCAGGAGGGAATGGTCTATTGGTAGCCTCTAAATCTTCTAAAAGATAACAATACTTATTTCTTTCATCTTCCTTTTCATTTTTAATTAATTCAACAGGATCAATAACTTTAACTTTTTTAGTTGGATCAACAGTTTCCAATCTCTTGGTAATCTTTTCAATCGCTTCATCATCATGAACATAAGGCACTACATAAAACTTATATTTTTGATTCATATCATTCCCAAGTAATTTGTGTCTTCTTCTCAAACCAGTTTGTTGTTCATAATCCTTAAATTCACCTTCTGAGAAAGATTTCTTAATAGTACGCTTATCAACACTATGGGACACAAAATACATACATGTGAAGGAGAAGGCAACCATATAAAAGATATATCTTAACTTAGGAGCTCTTTTGTTTTTTAACTTTCTATGAACGATAGCATAATTTCTGGAGAAGATATTGGCGGGAGTAATTGGTGCAGTAATTCCAATTCTGGCAGTTGGAATAACCAATCTACTAGAGACAGGTACTCTTGTCAGAAGTAAACGAGGTGTGAACATGACCAATGATGTTTAGCAGCTTTGAATCTAACTTTAGTAATCGAAATCGGATGTGAATGGAATCATACCATATTGAATTCAATTCCGCTCGTTATAAATTTTTCAAAGTCCGATCACGTGACTCTATTTTTAATTTTTTTTTTTTCACCAAAAAATTTTCAAGCTTTTCCTTCATCCAATGGTATTGACAAGAACACTAACAGAGTTAGAAGAAGAAGGGGTTGGTTTGATCGACACATAGTTCCTTGATAGCATACATATATATTCAGCCATGTCATTAGTCCACTTAGCCAACTACTGCTGCCATTTGAAGAATTGTTTACGAGTAAACCAAGCTAAGACATCTGTCCCATTCAACAGATTAATGTTACAAGTTTCCCTTGGGTTATATAAGCAAGGTTTTATATCTTCCATTCAACAAGGTTCCACAAGTGGACCAGATCTTACACCAACCGACACTACTCCAGACAATATCTCAACTAGAAGACTATGGATAGACTTAAAATATAGAAACAATACTCCTGTCATTAGAGATATGAGCGTGATATCTAAACCAGGTCAGAAGGTTATGTTGACTCGTGAGGAAATTAAGGCATTAGCTTCTGGATTCCCAGTTAGAAAGATTAAATCTTTGGAACCTGCTGAAACTATGTTTGTTAGACATGGAAAGGAAATTTTGGATATTCAAGATGCAGCAAAGAGAGATCTTGAAGCCGAGCCATTATTTAGAGTTAAGTAGAGAGAACCACAAGATGAAGAACAGACTGTAAATAGACTTGTATAAAAAGGGCTTTTATTAATGAGAGATTAGTTTTTTTTAATAATATATCAAGCATTCCAATTAAAATTTTTTAGATAAAGTCGTAAATCGTATCGGCAATTAAAGAGCCAATTTTGGAGCAGCGGATCCTTGCCAATTTGTCATATCTACTTGCCAACCTTTCCACATCATAAGCTTTTCCCTGAAATCTTCAGTTTGTGGGAACTTACTAAGACTTTGTTGTGATAACGATGCATATTCATTTCTTGTAACAATTGGTTTTGCCGGTTTTACACGTGAAGCTGCAGGAACTCGAGAAGAAGTAGCAGCAGTAGTAGGAGGAGGATTATATGGCACCATGGAAGGAGATTCCGATTGCGATCTAGACAAAGCTGTTAAGTTCTTATTATCAATTTTTAAATCGGTGATTTTATCCTTTAATTCCATTCTATGTAATTTTAAATCAGTATTTTCGTCACGTAATTTCTTAATGGTCGTTTCTTGTTGTTCAATAGTTTTCTCTTGTTCTTCAATTGTGGCTTTCAATTGCTCAATTTCTTGTTGTAATGAAGTGACATCGAGGGTTGGAGTTGGTTTATTTGATATTTGCGGTGGTCCTGTCTGAGAAACCTCGTCAACAGACTTACTTAATAATTGTGCAAAATCTAGTTGAGCAACATCACCGCTAGGTTGAATGACTTCTGGTTCAGTTACACTTGGTTTACTAGCCAATAATTCATTTTGAGTAAATCCAAAAGCAGGTTGGTTTGAGATTTCTGATACTGCAGGCTGAAAACTTTTGACGATTGGTTCGTTAGATTGAGGTAAACCAGCTTGAAGTATATCCGCACTTGGTTGACTTGATACTAATTCAGCCTGCGAATTTCCAATATTTGGTTGATTAACTAATTCAGGTTGATTACTCTCAACACTGGGCTGAGCTGATTCCTGGGGTAATTCAGCTTGAAAATCTTGAACACTAGGTTCATCAACCACAAATTCTGCTTGACTCACTTCAACACTAGCACGATTAATCACTGATTCAGGCTGATGATTCACACCACTAGCTATACTTGACTCTTGAGGGAACTCAGCCAGAGAACCCCCTACACTCAGTTGTTGTACACCACTAGCATTCGGACTCGTATTCGCAATCACATCAGTAGTTGAAGTCCTACTTATATCATAATTCCCCAATTGCGAATCAACAGGACTTGCACTTGGATCAGGTGTTCCTGTGTCATAGGGGGTCGCAGTTGTGCTAGTGCTATCTCTACTGTCAAGGCTGGTTCTGGCTGCTTTTGCCCGCATCAGTCTCTTGAGTTTTTTCTTTTTTAATTCTTCAAAACGACGACGGGCAGCTTCTAAGCGTTCTTCTGTTGATTGCTCTTGGTCGGAATTGACGTCGACATCTAGGAGATCTTTATCTGACATATTCAATTGATGAAGAATGACGTAGTACCTAATGTTAGGGAGTAGAATTCACGTTGTTAATTTGAGTAGGTGTTTTTTTCTGTACCAGTGCGGCTACCAATGGTTCGAGTTCGATACTACAAGCAACAACCATTAACTATTACTAAATTTGGGTGATGCTCCGATTAAATTTTGGATTTTGTCACTATCGTAGCTCGATCGTAAACTTGAGGGTTGAGGCTTTCCGGGTATGACAGATTTGTGAGGTCGTACGTTTTTATATCGCATTTAGTTTTAAACAAATACACCAATAACAACCTCGGAAGACGATAAAGCTCCTGCGACTGTTGATTTAAAAGTAATCCTATTAATTATCCGCTACAACATTCTATATCTTCTGATTTGATCATCACCTGTTACTGCTCGATATTTTATGATTGGCTATTTTCTTGGTTAATTATAATTAATTATTTGGTCGAATTAGTCATCTTGGTTAGCGGATGTAGTCAACAATAACGGAAACACGTACCCGAATCAAGACACAATAACAAAATTTTCTGTTGCATCTCTGCCCCGCTATTGACCAGTGATTTGCGATTAATATTTAAACTGGCAACTATCCTAATCCCTACACATCTTTGCAGTCTGCGAATACCGTAGAACATTATGAGTACAACAGCATCAATAACATCTGAAACAGTGACTGAACCTAACAGAATAAATATCCCAGAAAGGCTCTACACTCATACATCCATCAGACCAACCACCCCACTACCACAGGAGATCGAACTCACAAACCTCACCAACAAGGGCAATGATGACATAGTGGTGACCCAATATGAGCCGGGCTCTCCAGAGGCTGGCACTTCCATCCGCCGTAGAAATCGTGCCCAGAGTCATATCTCGACCGAATCGAGAGCATTGATGTATGGATCCGAATCCAATCCCCATGCATTCCCAGATGGGGGCCTTGAGGCGAATTTAGTATTGTTGGGTAGTTTTGTTGGTTTGATTGCTGATTTTGGTATTGCGAATTCATTGGGTGCGATTGAATCATATGTTTCATATCACCAACTTAGTCATATTTCAAAAACGGATGTTGGGTGGGTGTTTTCGTTACATCTTGGGGTGATGTATCTTGGAGGAGTGTTCTTCGGGGAGGTGTTTGATAAATATGGAGCCAAGGGCCCTTTGATTACAGGTACAATATTTATGTGTGGTGGTCTTTTCGCTACAGCGGAGTCTAAGACCTTATACCAATTTGTCCTCAGTTTTTCAGTGGTTACTGCGGTTGGTACCAGTCTTGCCATGTCGCCTTTGATTGGTGCTTTGAGTCATTGGTATTTGAAGAAAAGAGCTATGGCATGTTCGATAGCTACGATTGGGGGATTGGTTGGTGCTGCGGTCTTTACAGTAATGTTGCAAAGGTTGTATGAGACTGTCGGGTTTCCATGGGCAATTAGAATTTTGAGTTTTGTATGTTTGGGGTGTATGTCTGTTTCGATCATTTTGGTTAGGGAGAGAAAGCAGAAGGATGTGACTTCAGATGAAGAAAATAGTACTGATGAAGAAGGAGAAGGTGAGGTTGAAAAGTTGAGTGCATTTGCTCACGCTAAGAAGTTTCTTAAAGGTGCTTTGGATTTTTCCATCTTGAAAGATTCACGATTTGTCCTGTTAACGTTGGGTGTCTTTCTTATAGAAGTGGTGTCAATGACCACATTAACATATCTTGCATCCTACGCTTTGGCATATAGTATCAGTGACACAAGATCATACCTTCTTTTAACAATTGTCAATGTCTGTGGAATCCCCTCAAGATTGATTTCAGGAATACTAGCTGATAAATATGGAAGATTTAATGTTATGATTGTCACATCGATCTTAACTACAATCATCATATTTGGGATTTGGTTACCTGCAAAGGGAAATATCTCAATATTATATGCATTTGGGGTCTTATTTGGTGTTTCTACGTCGGCAGTCATATCATTGATTCCAGCATGCACTGGACAAATTTGTTCTTCTGAACAATTTGGGAAAGTATATGGAACCTTGTATTTCTTTTTGGGGTTCTTGACAATTTTAGGAATGTATTTTGCTTCGTTGGTTATTGGAGATGGAAGTGAAGATAGGTTTAGAAAGTTTGTTGTGTTTGAAGGTGGATTGAGTGCGGCTAGTATTGTTATGTGGATATATGCTAGATATGCTGCTGTTGGGTGGAGGTGGTGCAAGTTTTAATCAAGGAATGATCTTATATATAGAGAGAGGGTAAATTTTCAGTGTTTATCTATTTGCTATTAGGTCAAATTACGTTGTAACTGCTATTTGCTTTGCTGATAAAAGTTGCTTGCGTATTGATATTCGATTTACTCAAATAGTTCTGTTTAACGTAGTTATACCAAAATTTAAACTATTTATTTATCTTAGATTATAGTAACCCCAGAGATGAGAGGTTTCATGTCTGCAAATGTGAGTAACACCAAAGCCGATAATGAGCGAAGCAAATACTCCTGGAAAAAGTGCAGAGGAAAACATTACGACGCATTTGTCCAAGTTTTGCAGCCAAAAAACTGGGGCGATGAAAAATCCCTCTAGTTCATCGTAAAGTAAAAACCAAGAAGTATCTTAAGACTACATGTGTGGAGTCAAGGGTCCATTGGTTGTCCAAATGAACTAATTAGATTATAATGAATCAGTGGTTCAACTTACCTTCCTTGAATATGATACTGAAGGCAAGTTGTGGTTTTCTTCTTTAAGGTTATATCAATAGTGAAATTTGTATTGTCCTAAGTTTAATTTGATGAGAAGTTAATTAGTAATCTATGAAATTGGTTAAAAATACAAATAAATTAGATATCATTACTATTAAGGTTCTTTAATAATTACCACCAAGGTTATATCACGCAATTGCAATTGTTCGTAATCTCAAAGGAATGATACAATGTCTTACAAGTGAGAAACTTACAGTGTATATACGTTAAAAATACGATTGAGATCTTGACATATACATAGACGAATGTGTCATTGTCACAATGACATCAATTGTAGCTAAGATCTAAATCAAAATTTAGGGTCTATAACAATTTTTGATCTTGGCAAGATCAATGAGGGTTGAAATAGATCCTGGATAATTGATTAGCTATAGTGGTTATTGTCATTTAATGAATCTATTCAATAAAAGGAGGGGAATTATATACAGGAATTAATGTCATCGTATTTTCCTTTTTCTTTTTTTTTATTTCTCAACTTTAATGGTTACCATACATTATGACTGAAATAAATAATAATCCACCTTGGTGGTTTTTTCTTGTTTTAGTTGCAATTCTTAAAAAACTGAAAAATAAAAAAAATAAAAATAAAAAAAAAATTCCATCATTCCACCCATTTTATTCACATTCACCACACACGGCAACTACCAATTAACTTTTACTATTCTTATAAATACACCATTAATTCAGGGTCCTTTTAGTTTAAAATTGAGCCATTCGTTTACAAAAGATAATTAAAGGATAGAACAAACTTAGACATTCATACACTAGACTTGTTCAATTCAGGAGATAAATATTAATACCAATTATATATACGGCACAACATATTTATCCTTTGAAAAATTCATCATCACCCTTCGAAGAGTCTTCAATAGAACTAAACAACAATCATATAATATCACTAGCAATCAGTAAAGATATATTGAATAGTTATATTATATTTTCTTCAATCAAGACAACCACATCTGACATACACATACAGCACAACAACAATACAATATGAACGACCAAATATATCAAGTATTTGAATACTTAAATAAACGAGACGAATGTCAATCAGGAAATGACTACAATGGATTAAACTTTGGCGCCCGTATATCATCAATCTTTGTCATCTTAGTTATGGGAGGACTAGGATGTTTCTTTCCTGTTTTAGCTTCAAAATATTCTTTTATCAGATTACCTTCATGGTGTTTTTTCCTTGCGAAATATTTTGGGTCAGGGGTTATTGTTGCCACGGCATTTATTCATTTGTTGGAACCAGCCGCTGATGCATTGGGTAACGAATGTTTGACCGGGGTGATTAGTGAATATCCTTGGGCATTTGGGATATGCTTAATGACATTGATGCTTTTATTTTTTGTGGAGTTACTCGCATATAATGCTATCGATAGAAAGGTTGCTGGCGAAGGTGGTGCACATGCGCATTCTCATTTTGGTGATGAATCTCATTATATTAGTAAAGATATTGAATCCAAAGTTGGAGCAGATGACCATACAGATATTGACGAACATGACCAAGCTCATCTGCATGCCCACTCTCATTCTCATGCAACTGTTGCATCCAACCCATACCCAAGTCACTTCCAACACTCAACTGAACACCAAGACCCCCAAAGTTTAGGAACACCAATCAACGACCACGACAAGGAACAATACTATGGCCAACTTCTTAATGTCTTTGTATTAGAATTCGGGATAATCTTCCACTCTGTATTCATTGGTCTTGCACTTGCTGTCTCCGGTGATGAATTCAAATCATTATATATCGTTTTATGTTTCCACCAAATGTTTGAAGGACTAGGGTTAGGTACTCGTATTGCCACAACCAACTGGACCAAGAAGTATAGATTCACTCCATGGGTATTGTGTACTGCTTTTGCCGTATGTACCCCAATAGCTATCGCTATCGGATTGGCAATTCGTGACTCATATCCACCAGGATCTAGACGTGCATTGATTACGAATGGGGTATTTGATGCTATGAGTGCTGGTATTTTGATTTATACTGGTCTCGTAGAGTTGATGGCTCATGAATTTTTGTACTCTGGTGAATTTAAAGGTCCTGGAGGTTTGAAGAAGATGTTGGGAGCATACTTTGTTATGTGTGTTGGTGCTGCACTTATGGCTCTATTGGGTAAGTGGGCATAAAATGAAAAAAGTGTATATATTCATTCTTTGTTATGGTAATATGTTTATAGACTTAGTGACGATTTTTTAATACATTAATGGTACTATTAATATAGAGTATAGTAGTTCTTTGTAGGGCTACGCTTTGTAGGAGTGATATACTCCGTGTAAGTTTATGATAAATGCAAATGAAAATTCTGAAACCCAACCCCGGAGATCGGACATAAATTTTTTCAACTTCGGATAAATAAATTAAACTTACAATTAAAAAAGATCATTTTTGTTAGATCCTTCTCTTTCTTCACCTCTTCTTCTTATTCATATCCCTATCGATCAACAATAACAACCATTCAGATAACAATGATTCGTTCTATTACCACACGCACAATAAGCAAAAGGATTATGCTCTCACGTATATCACCATTCATCCGCTCTTATTCCCTTCCAAAATTCGGTAAATCAGAACCAGGGCCACCAAAACTTCCAAAAGAACAACAACAAGAATTCGAAAGATTACAAACTATAGCTAACTCCCAAATAGCAATTGAAGAGTATAATGAACAGATCAAAACCAAGGGATTTGCCGATAGTGAGACTACCGCAGCTGCTGGTGCTAATGCCGATGCGCCGCCTCCAGTTTTGAAGACTGATATTGGAAGTTTTTCTTATTTGAAAACTATACCAGATTTCGAAGGGGATGTGAATCCCAAGACTGGCGAGAGGGGTGGACCTAAACAGGATCCTTTGAAGCATGCTGATGAATGGACATATAATGGAAGAGTTATTGATTTTTAACTTCTCTGTGATCACCAAGGTTAGATCCAGTAAGATTTCAAAACTCATTCGCCAGGTGAGGTTTGCGATATCCGAAAACATGATGGTACCAAATATAGGGCCATAAGAGAACGGGATTTCTACAGAGTATAGTAATTACATAGCATATAGGTTTAATGATAATAGGAAATACATTTTTCCTTTGTATGAAAAGATTCCAATAAGTGTTGATTTAGCTTATCTTGGTGTACATGTGGGATCTTAAGTGAGATCCATACATCTGAGTATGTTTTAATTGGTGATGGATGAAGGCACTGGAATAGAATAGCCAAATCATTGTCTGGTTTAAGAAAGAATATACTGGCATATTTAAATTTCCCTAAAGACTCTAAATTCTTTTTAAGTTATCAAGCATATAGTTAATATAAACAATCATTAATATAGATGGCATTGTTCTAGCCATTTGTGTCCTCATCTTTTCAACTTAAAATTTGTATGGTCTACGTTTGTGTTCACAACCTTTTTTGGCGGTGAAAATTTAAAAGGTTCCGATGTGATGGGGAACGTTATCAATTGATCCAGATAGAATAAGATGGACTTTGACCCACTCTCATTATTCACACCTCCTCCAGAAAGAGAGGACGAGGGAGACATATACATTGAAATACCGCCAAAACAACAAGTCTCAAATGAACCAGAAACCCACGACTCATCCATTCTGGATGAGATCCAAAACGATGAAGGAGATGATGATGTACATCTCCAACCAATACATATCCTAGACTTTCCCCTCCTCCAACTCCAACCCCCATATTCGGTTCTCATATCCATCCTAAAGCTTCTCTCGCCAGATGAAGTGTATAATTTCTCAAATGCACACGCTACTGAACTCAGTCTAGAATGTGATCCTATTGAGATATTCACACAGAAAAATCTCGAGATAAAGGATGTGCAAGATGCAATAACGTGGATGAAGAAGAATTGTCCTAGATTTGATAGTATAGAAAAAATGGCACATCTCCCCCACCTAGCCGCATCTTTAAAGAAAACCAGTACAGCTGAATATAACGCGTACCTTACCCGTCTCATATCCAACCCTCTCCCCTGGTTCGCCACAGAAGAACAAATTAGCGAAGTCCAACGTCTTGCAAGCTTACGTATCTCGGAAAACTGTGGTCGTACAGCACAGCCTGAGATTATAAGAAAGATTGCCTTACCTAATTTGGATAAATATGTGAAAGATGGTACTGGAATGTTGAAATTGAAGGAACCTAGTTTAACGTCTGATAATTTGGGATTGAAGACTTGGGGAAGTTCGTTAATTTTGGCAAATAGATTATTGAACAATAATAAGGGCTATTTATTTGGGGATGTGTTGGAATTAGGTTCCGGAACTGGTTTAGTGGGTATGGCGTGTTCATTATTGGGGTTCGAAACAATCTTGACTGACATGTTTGAGATTGTGCCGAACTTACAAACAAATTTGGAGATTAACAACATAAATTCTATCGCGCGTGAATTAGACTGGAGGGATCCGAGCTCGTTCGTGAACGAATTTGGAGAAGATAAGAGATTTGATACTATTGTAATTAGTGATCCGATTTATTCTGCTCAGCACCCTTATTGGGTCGTGGATATGATACTGCGATTTTTGAGCAAGGAGAATAATGCCAGGGTGTTGATTCAGATTCCGTTACGCCCGAAATACGAACAAGAAAGAGCGTTGTTGTGGGAATTAATGAGTCAAAGAATGGAAGGGTTGGGGGTTTCAGAGGAGGAGATTGAGGATGGGTTTGATGATTTTGGAGAAATGAAATTCTGCTTTAAATTATATACTAGAACGTAAATAAATCTATAAGTAATCTTTCAACTTTCTTAATTTGGTTATAGCATCTTCTAAAATCTTATCATCTTTACACACAGCGAATCTTAAACAATTTTCCAAACCATTACCTTTTCTATTCCCTTCGGTGAGGAATTCGGTTGGTGGAATACCCACTACTCCAATTTCTCTAATTAACCAATATGCCAATTTAAAGTCCAAAGTACCCCTAACTCTAATGTCTTCAGGGAACTCATAATCGTCAGGTATCTTAACCTTCAGCAAATTAACTAATAAGAAATACCCTCCTTGAGCAACGGTGTATGGTAATCCCAAGTCATCAAATACGGCACAAAATAACTCATATTTCTTGACGTACTCTTGTCTGGTCTTTTCGAAATAATCCAACTTATCAGCTTCAGCAAATCCCTGTGCTACGGCTTGTTGCAAGGGAGAAGGAGAAGCAAAACAGATTCTAGTATGTGCAGCAGTAACGAACTTGATCAATGGGGCTGGTCCTTGGATATATCCCACTCTCCAACCAGTTGCAGCGAATGATTTCCCTGCTGATCCGACAGTGAGGGTTCTTTCAGCGAGTTCTGGAAGCTGTGGTAAGGCAGCAGGACGAGGGAATTTGGGTTGGTAGTATAAATTTTCATAAACTTCGTCACTGACTAAGATCAAGTTGTGCTTAATTGCGATATGACCAATCTTGACTAATTCTTCTTCTGTGAAGACTTTTCCAATAGGGTTGTGAGGGGTGTTGATGACAATCAATTTGGTTTTGTCAGTGATGGCATTTTCTAACGCATCCCAATCAATGGTCCAATCGTTACCGGTAACAGTTTCATTATCGAATTTGGAAGGATAGTTGATAGAGACATATTTGATCTTAGCTCCGGTCATTTCAATATTTGAAATATATTGATCGAAAAAGGGTTCGAAAACAACCACTTCGTCACCTGCGGTCAAAAACCCGAAAAAGATAGCAAACATACCTTCATTGGCCCCAGTTGTGATTTGAACCTCGCTTACATCGACTGGTCTTCCGTAGCTTCGTGAATAGTGCTCTGCAACGGCTTTTAATAAATTAGGATTCCCTCTAGCCGGGGCATATTGGTTGAATTGAGGAAGGGCAATTGCATCCTTAATAGCATTAATGGCAAAGTCGGGTGGGTTGTAGGAGAAGAAACCTTGGCCGAGGTTGGCTAATGGTTTACCTGATTCTGCTTGTGCTTTAGCAGCTGTTTCGTTGATGAGGGTCCAAATGTCTTTTTGGCCTGGTTTGATATCGAAGTATGGGTTGTGGAGGGTAGTTGGGTCGGTAGAGCTAGGTTTAGTGGTGGTCATTGAGAAATAACGGGTGTATATGGTTGTGGAAAGGAGAGATCTTTTGCTGATGAACATTAATAGAAAGAAGAAGAAGTGCCTTTGAGCGTATTGGAGGTGGGATGCCAAAGGAAAAACTCACTAATGTAATTGTGGAAGAATGTGAGTCAATGTTTGTGTTCTCTTTTGATTAACGATAACAATCGTTATTTATTGTTAAGGCGTTTAAGGCTTTCTCCACACTAAAAAATTTTCCAGTCACGTGAATTTTCATAATTTTTGGAACTTAGTCGTAGTGCACACAGATATGAACGTTACTATAATAGGTATTGACTAATTTAATACATCAATGTAGATAAGATGTTCGTGGCCCTTCTCCCGTCCTTTCTAACATATATGGATAACTTTTCATCTTCTTAACTCTCATCCAACAAGAGTTACCTAAGATATGTTTCATTTATCATCCAAGCAGCAGTCCACAGTTGCGCGGGGCCAAATTACGAAAACAATAATTTTTCTAGTATTCCTAATTGGGAAGCATCACACTGACTGCAAATATAACCTTGGCATATATAACAAGGTCCGGTTTATTTATAAGGACCCTGCTTGCCAACAACAGATCAATATCTCCTAATTATGGTTAATTGTTAAATATAAATACATATTTTCTATAAAATCTATAAATATCCTTATGCATAAACGCTTGAAGGCTCCGGTTCAGGACTCTGCATGTTGGTTGGTATCCTTGATTCCTCTCCATCTCGCTTCACACTAACATATTTAACAATCGATTCAAAGGACTCATCAAACCCACTCACGCAACCTTCCTCCACCACCCAATCCTTATGAGTTTCTTCTTCTTTCTTCTTAAAGATAACTTCACAAGCATATCCAGTCACCAACAACCCAGGAGGTCTCGATCCACATGCCTCAACCGCAGCTGCTACCTTCTCCAATGTAGTCCTAATAACCCTTTGATCAGGACATGAAGCCCTTTCAATGATTGCTACTGGTGATTTTGGATCCCATGCCTTTTCTTCGATTAATTTGGGTATAAATTCCACCACACGATGTAAAGTCATCAAGAAAACCGTTGTTCTCGATTTGACAAACTCAGGTAATATAGGAACAGCCCCTCTTCTACCAGTACCTGTACAGATCAACACTTGATCAGCCACATCACGATGAGTAGCCGGGATATTCGACAATACGGGTGCAGCTAAGGCTGAAGTCAAGCCCGGAATTACGCGGGGAGTATATCCTCTTTCTGCAAACCAGGTGAATTCCTCCCCTCCACGACCGAATATATATGGATCCCCCTGTTTCAATCTAATGACGTTTTGTCCTTTATTCAATGCTTCGAGTCCGAGTGATAAGAGTTCCTGTTGGGCCCGTTCAGCATTTCCCGGAAATTTCTTGGCGATGTACAAGGTAGTACGGGATTTAGGAATTATGTCCAAAACTTGTTGTGGGACGAGTTTGTCGGCAAGGATGAGGTTGGCTGCATGGATGGCTTGGAGGGCGCCAATGGTAAGAAGTGAGACTGAACCTGGACCTGAACCTACGAGTGTGAGTTTTCCTTTCTTGGTTAGTTTCTGTTTCTTGGTAGAAGGGGATTCTTGAATATCTCTTTGTTTATGCTTTTGGTAGGCTTGGGTAAGGTCTTCGATCGAGATGTTTGCCAATGACTTGAGTGGATAGTATTCCACAATTTGAGAAAGCCATCTAGTTCTCTGGAGTTTGAGTTCTTCTTGCGACATGCCAAATTCAGGGACGAATGTGTTGAGTTTACTTGAATTTATCGCGTCATCGTCGTGTTCTCCTATGCTGTGATCGGCGGAGAGTTTATCTTCTTGTTGGATCTTGGTCCGGAGTTCGCCGATCTTGTTACATATCTCCCCGATGTTTGATGGTAATGCGTTTGTCAATTCTCGTTTGATTCTCAGGGCAAGTTTGCACCCTTTACCTGAAGTGGTGACACCCATTTGGAAGTCTCCTGAGGAGTAGGTCGATAGTAATGTGAATGTACAGAATTCCGGGGAATCGGAAGTATTTATTGGAATTCTGTCTTTTTGACATTGTTGAAATATTTGTTGTTTTAAATTGTGGGATGCAATAGGTAATGATACAAATGCTCGATCTATAAAATGATCAACTTCATCTCTTCCTAAGGTTGTTAAATAGGTCGTAATATTTTCAATGGTTAATTCTGCAGATATGATGCGTAATTTATTTTCAGTTTTATATTGTAATAAGCATGAAGGAAGCGAATCAATAGTGGTATCTGTGATTAAAATGGGGAGTGCCCCAGAATCAATGATGGAATTTATTCTGGTGGTAGCAACATGGGAATACCCAATAACCAAATGAATTTCACCTGTTGTTCTCAATGATGCTAATAAATTGGTCATATTTTCTAGGAACTAGTGGCTATAGCTCAAAATAATGAGAAGAAGAACAGTAAAGAGGTAATTGCAAATATTTATATATTCATTCCCGTAACTTAGAATCATTGAAATTCTTCAAAGATTCCAATCGATGATTCCGGATTACTAAATGTCACGTGAACTGACTCTTATCAATTTAGTACTGCATGTAATTACCATTAATTTAAGTTTTTTTTTTTATTTTTTTGGCGTGAATTTACGAATTATGAGTTCTTCCTCGGCCCATTTAAGGTTATACTTAATGGGTGCAGATACAACAGGAAATATATTGCAGCGTAATGGTTTTGTTTCCCTTAAAAGGTCACCATACGGTAGTACCCTAAACGATTTTTGGTATTAATGGGAATGGGGATCTGGCAAAGTTTAAGCTTTCCTAATAAATTTTGGTAAGATTCTGTTCAAATTTCCTTAAAAATTGCCAACCTATCTATCGATCAGTCATTGAACAACAAAGAATCGATTAATACACCACTTTCGGAATAAAAAAACCATTTTTTGGATATTCAGAATCGAACTAGTGGGATCATTATATTAGTATCTAGAGATTTTCATGATATGGCTAGATGTTGCTGCTACAGAATTCTGCACAATATTCGATTGTTTGACCATCACAAAAAACTCACGTCAATCCCACAGCTAGTGCAGATCATTCCAATAAAATGATAATTTTTTATCACATATCAAGAAGATCCAATCTCTATATAAGTTCCTTAAAGCCCCTTCAATTTGATTTTCTAATATACTTCTTTTTCTTTCATTTCGTTATTAGATAACTTGGTAAAAGTCAAAATAAAATGAAACTACAAAAGATTTTAATCGCCTTAGTTTCCATGCAAACAGCATGGTCGCTACTTATCCCCGACGACATTCCGGAGTCCACCCTAAACCAAGAAATCGTAGCTCTTGGTAAAAAGAACAATGGTATGATTAAGCCAAAACATTATAGTAAGACCTATTCGAAGGGGGTTTCATTAGTTGCTGAAAAGAAGAAGGGAAAGAAGATGAAGAAGAAGAAGAATAAGAAGAAGATTAAGAAGGTTAAGAAGAAGGTTAAGAAGAAGTTTTTCAAGAAGAAGAAGAAGACAAAGGATTTCAAGTATTCCGGATTTAGTGTTAACACCGGTGGTAATGAAGGAGTCGTTGCTGGAGATGGAGGGGTTGTTGATGGAGGTGGTGTCGTTGGAGATGGCGTCGTAGTTGATGGAGGTGCTGCTAATGTTGTCGATGAACTTAACCCCAGTAATGATACTAATATTTTTGAAGAAAGTGACATTGAAGAAATTGACACTGATATCGATGCAACCGACATTGATGATTCTGATGTAGAATCAGATATTGAAGAGTATGCTGATGATTTAGCAGATGTTGCCGATGATGATGCCAATACCGAAGAAACTATTGTTGAAGAAATTATTGGCAAAGAAGATGCGAAGATTGAAGGAGAACCTAAAACTGATTTAGTTAGTAACGAAAAGAAGAATGATAGTGAATCTGTTGTGGTTGTGAAGGATGATCAACCGGTTGAACCAATTGGATAATTGCTGCAAATTATTTGGATTTGTATGTAGAAGAGAACGACATTTCACAAATGTCGTTTTGTTAGTTATTCATAGTAATTGTTTTTAGAATAAAATATTTTTGACAAGAGACATTTCTTTCTATACGTGATTTACAGTTCCTGCATATAAACAACAACCAATCAATTGAAATTAAATGAGAATTACGCTTAAAAAAATTGACCTCTAACGTCTTAACTATGGTGACTTTTTTTTTTCCACTAACACACTTAGTAAATAATAAAACCATCAAATGAAAAATTCTATGAACCCATACAAAGCTATCCGATAGGTTGAATCAGAATATATCCATCTTGAACAAACACAATTACCAATAGCTATTATAATCATATAGATCAAATAGCTTATAATACTCATTACTTTCCACAAACCATAACCATTTATTTATTTTTATTTATTCCTACAGACACAACTACATTCATAGATTAACAATGTTATCTCGTTCATTCATTAACAAGAGAGGTCTCCTTCAAATAGGAAACACTATGTCAAAGAGATACTCTTCAATCATTTCCGTCCACAGAGATACCGCCGAAGATAATCAAAATATGCCATTTGAATTCAATTCCGAAAACTTAAAAAGAGCCCAAGAAATCATTGCTAAATATCCACCACAATATAAGAAAGGTGCATGTATGCCCCTCTTGGATTTAGGACAACGTCAATTAGGTTTCACTTCTATTAGTGTTATGAACTACGTTGCTAAAATGTTGGATATGCCTCCAATGAGAGTATATGAAGTTGCTACTTTTTATACCATGTATAATAGAAGACCAATGGGTAAATACAATTTACAAGTTTGTACTACTACTCCATGTCAATTATGTGGTAGTGATGGTATTATGAAGGCCGTACAAGACCACTTAGGCATTAAGCCAGGTCAAACTACCCCAGACAAATTGTTTACTTTACAAGAAGTTGAATGTTTGGGTGCATGTGTCAATGCTCCAATGTTGGCAGTAAATGATGATTATCATGAAGATTTGACTCCAGAAGCTACTGTTGAAATATTGAAGCAATTGCAAGCTGGTAAGGAATTGAGTAAGATTGGTCCTGTTTCTGGAAGAAAATCTTGTGAACCATTTAGTGGTCCAAAGGTTTTGTTGAGTGCTGAACCAAATGATATCAGAAAATTCACCAGAGCTGATTTATAAGATAACTCATTAGTTGAAATGTCCTATTTATAGTAAATCATCCCCCCCATATTTGCATATATTGTTTAGTTGTTTACCTTAGTGCCTTTTTTATTCTGTATCATAATGTTTAGTTGAAATCGTTTCTCCCAAATGGAAGTTTTTTAATAAAAAGAGAAAAAGTTATAAAGATATAAAAGTCAATGGTATACTTCGAATATAAACAAGAAAATTATCTCTTTAGTCCCCTCTTTAGTACACACTTGAAGACTGTGGAGACGTTCATTAACTTTATTAAGGTTGTTCATATAAGCGATTTCGGAATGAAATCCCATTGTCATCACGTGAAATCACCGGATTTGATTGTTCCCCCAATTTCTTCCTTTTTCTTTTTCTTTTCTCCTTCAGTTGCAATTTCTTTTTGTTTCACTTTGTGAGTTTGAAATTTTGATTGATTGACTCATACAGAGAGACAGACGATTAACACTTGCGCATATAAACTTGAGTTAATTCTCTACTTCTTTTCACTATAACCCACACTCCCATAATATTTATATACTTATAGAATGTCTAAGAAATCATATAGCCTTGAGACTGAATTGGTCTTCTCCAAATCAGGAGATCAATACAATGCCTCTGTAGCTCCATTATATCAATCAGCTACTTTCAAACAAGATTCCTTATCAAATATGGGAGAATATGATTATACAAGATCAGGAAATCCTACTAGAACCCATTTACAAAACCATTTGGCTAAGGTCATGAAAGCTCTGCATACATTCGCCGTCAGTTCAGGAATGGGATGTTTGGATGTTATTACTAGATTATTAAAGCCTGGCGACGAAGTTATTGCTGGTGACGATTTATATGGTGGTACTCATAGATTATTGACTTATTTACATAACAAAGGTGACATAATCGCTCATCATTATGATACTACAAACACCGAATTAATCAAATCTAAAATTAACAATAAGACAAGAATGATCTTTTTGGAATCCCCTACCAACCCTTTAATTAAAGTCGTGGATGTAAAGTCAATTGCCGAACACGCACACAAAGTTAACCCAAACACCATTATCGTATTTGATAATACCATGATGTCACCCATCTTAATGACCCCATTGGATTTGGGTGTAGATATTCAATACGAATCAGCAACTAAATACCTCAATGGTCATCACGACATTATGGCCGGTGTCATAGCAACTCGTTCCCCAGAATTGGCCGAAAAATTATTTTATGTGATAAATTCCACTGGATGCGGATTGTCACCATTCGATTCATGGCTCTTGAGTAGAGGTTTAAGAACATTAGCTATTCGTGTTGAGAGACAACAGGAAAATTGTGTTCGTATTGCTAAATTTTTGGAACAAATTGGTTTCAAAGTCAGGTATCCTGGTTTAAAATCACATCCACAATATGCCTTGCATAACTCCATGTGTCGCGGTTTCGGGGCCGTGTTGAGTTTTGAAACAGGAAGTATCAAGCTTTCGGAACGTATTGTTGAAAGCACAGAAATCTTCGGTATCGCCGTTAGTTTTGGATGCGTGAATTCGTTAATTTCTATGCCATGTAAGATGTCGCATGCATCTATTGATGCTAAGACAAGAGAAGAAAGAGAGTTTCCTGAAGATTTGATAAGGTTGTGTATTGGGATTGAAAATGTCGACGATTTGATTGATGATTTGACTAAGGCATTGCTAAAGAGTGGTGCAGTGAGGGTGAATGACAAAGATGAGTTGTTTAATGCCGTGGGACTTCAACCTAAGTTGTAAGAGAGACTACAAGCTACACAATTTTTTAACTGGATTTATATATATAGTGGTGGTGATTGTAAGTTTTCATTTGGAGTGGTGGAATTGCATTGTTAATTATTCTTTATATTAATATAGATTGCCTTTTCTTTGTGTTTTTATTTATGGTTTTGCTAATATAACATATTTGTTGATAGAACTGATTACATGTTGATTACTTTCGGTCTTAAGCATAAATAGGCTTGAATGTTAAAACTTCCTAATGGTAATTGCATGGGTTCATTTAAAGTAAACGTCCTCACGCTTAAAACTCTAATACGCGTTCAACACAAACTTACACCAAAATTTTAGAAGTTCGCACCGAAATCGCGTCTTCCCAAAAAAATTGCATATTCAATTAATTCACCACTCTTCTTCTGTTTTCATCTTTCAGTCAAGACGTGTTAAATCAATCAACAGAAAGATAAGATGACAACTACTAAGCTCTCAGCTGGAGCATTGAAAGATATATTCTCCGTGTCCAACCGTGATAACGTCCAAACACCAATTATCCTCCAAGTCAACAACATCAAACCAGTTCAAGTCACTGGGGACGTCAAAAAATATCGTATTTTGGTTAACGATGGCGCCTATTTATGTCACGGATTAATTGATGAAAAATGCGTTCCATATTTGGAAAATAATGGGTTTTCTAGATACTCAATCATCCAAGTGAATGATTTTGGTGTTTTCGCTACTCAAAAGCATATCATATTGGTAAAGGATTGTGAAATCGTCGCTGCAACTAGTGAAAAACCAGTTGATACCTGCGTAGCCATTGATACTTATTACGCCAATCACCCAGATGATGATTACTTAGATATGTCTAAAAAGGCAGCTGCTAATGATTCATTTGGCAGATCCGAATCCCCAGCTGCTGTTCCACTTCAACCAGTTCAGCAACACCAAACTTACAATAACAACGTATATGCTGCTCAGCAATTACAACAACTGCGAGCCCCAGCAGCTGGACCCCAACATCATCGTAGGGTTACCCCAATCGAAACTTTATCCCCCTATCAAAACAACTGGACAATCAAAGCCAGGGTTTCATACAAAGGTGATCTCAGAACTTGGTCCAATTCCCGTGGTGAAGGTAAATTGTTCAGTGTTAATCTCTTAGATGAATCCGACGAAATCAAAGCTTCTGCATTCAATGAAACTGCGGAAAGAGGATATCAATTGTTAGAAGAGGGGAAAGTCTACTATATTTCCAAGGCGAAAGTTCAAGGTTCAAATAAGAAGTTCAATCATTTATCTCACCCTTACGAATTGACTTTGGATAGAGATACTATAATTGAAGAATGTTTCGATACTAAAAATGTTCCTAAAATACATTTCAATTTTGTTAAGTTGAGTCAAATCCAAAACCTTGAAGCTAATGCCGTAATTGATGTCATTGGTGCATTGAAACACGTCAATGAAGCCTTTCAAATTACTGCCAAGTCGACCGGGAAGGCCTTTGATAGAAGAGATATCACGATTGTAGATGATACCGGATTCGCGATCGATGTTGGATTATGGAATAACACTGCTGTAGATTTCAACATCCCAGAAGGATCAATCATCGCCTTCAAGGGGTGTAAAGTTCAAGATTTTAATGGTAGATCCTTAACCCTCACCCAATCTGGTTCACTTATTCCTAATCCAGAAACACCAGAAGCGTACACTTTGAAAGGATGGTATGATAACCAAGGTATAAACGAATCATTCAAGAGTCTCAAAGTTGAATCCACTGGTACCTCAGGATCTACATTCGAATCTCGTAAAACAATCGAGCAAGCCCAAACTGAAGAATTGGGTAAATCAGAAAAACCAGACTACTTCTCTATCAAAGCCACCATTTCATTCACCAAACATGAAACATTCTCCTACCCGGCCTGCCCCAATATGGTTCAATCAACCACCACGACCTCTGGTGTCAGCGGACAAGTCATACCTAGACCACCACAACCATGTAATAGAAAATTGAATGAACAGGCCCATGATGGGACCTGGAGATGTGAAAGATGTGATAAGAACTACGATGAGCCTACTCATCGATATATTTTCAATTGTGCGGTTATGGATGAATCCGGCCAGATCTGGATTACCTTATTTGACGCAGAAGCTAGAAAATTGTTTGGAGGAATGGATGCTGGAGAATTGTTGAGGTTGAAGGAGGACGCTCCTGAAGCGTTTATGGAAAAGATTTCTAGTGTCACTTTCAAGGAATATAACTTTAGAATCAGAGCCAGGCAAGATACTTATAATGATACTTTGAGAGTGAGGTATCAAGCCGTCGCTTTAGACTCTGTGGATTATCTTGCTGAATCTCAGCATTTATGTAAAGAGTTGGATGAAATGTTGGATTAATACTAGATCTACATTTCGCGAGTTTGTATGTTTTATTATACCTTCCTGTTTTGTTAGTTTTGGCTTCTCTTGTTCTATTCTTTTTTGTTTATGTATAGTTTAATGTTTTACTTCCTATATTCAGTCAATTTATTCACTTGTAGCCAATAATTCTTCAACACATCATTGGCCTGTCTTTGTCCTCTTGTTACCATCAACCTACTCACGAATTGGGAATTTTCAACCTCGTTCAAGGGTACTTTCCCAAGGGAATTGTTCATTAGGAAAAAGGTTAACCATGACTTGAATTCCATAGGATACTTCCCGATCAAATTTCTGAAAAGTGGATAATAATATTCCAACATCGACCTTGGCGCATCCACATACTGTTTCATCAACATCCTCGTCAATTCATACCCTAGAGGTAACTCAGAATTCATGGGTTTTTTGGTAAATATTTCCATTACAAGATATTGGTCCTGCTCGTTACCACGCTTTAGAGTAATCAAATTCACCCAGAACTTGATAAGACCTTTTAGGATGAATGTTTCATGATTCTCCAAGGAAAGTAAAGCATATCTTAAGATTTTTTCAAAGAGTGGAGATCGGAGGATTAAGGATGGGGAACGTTCGATTATGGTTGAAAACATCGCGATTGAACTTTTGATTAAATCGATGTCTGATTCTAGGGTATGATAGATGTCTCCGAAAAGGTTTTGGAGGAGGGTGTTTAGTGTATCTGGTGTTAGCTCTTTCTTGTTGGTGATGACAATTGTTTCTAGTAGTTGATAAATGGGCGGAATGCTTTGGGTATTACAATCCTTGATTTTGAGAACTAAATATGAGAATATTACCTCAAGGTCAAACTTCAATGGCCCATTTATGGGTTCGCAAAGACCAGATTTCAAGATGCTACAACATTTCTCAGTGATTAAGGTGTTTTTAGACAATGGTTCAATATTTAATGAGAACTGGTTTAAGCTCTCTAAGATCATTGATTTGATTTTTAATGGATCTTCACTCCAATACAAATTGGTTTGGGTAATTTGCTCTGGAGTTAAGTAATCTTCAATATCCTCTGGAAGTTCCGTGGCTTTTCCAATCTCACTTATGCACGATAATAAACTCGTAGCATAATCTTCAACCAGATCCTTTTCCATAAAGCCCCCAATGAACAAGCTTGCCGCATTATTCAGCAATATATTATACTGTTCGGAAATCTGAGCTAAAACTTTATATATCCTATTCCCCAAATCGACAGGATCCTTCATAGATTGTGCAATTGAAATATATGAATTTGTCATTCTTTCTCTGATCAAGCTATCCATCATTGGGTTCTTTATCATTTCAATAAGGATTAATTCTAAATTTGGTAAGAACGCAACTAATTTGTCTTTGGAATCTTGACATACCTTCAACACAGTTTTGGATGCGATTAATGATAATGTAGGTTTTGCATTGCCCAAAATGACCGAAAATAGAAAATTAAATGTGGTTGGGAGATATTGACTTCCAATGTCGCTTTTGAAAAAGAAATGTAAACATGAAAGTAAATTTAATAAAGTGACAGTGATATGATTATTACAATAATCAGGGATTGATTCTATCTTTCCAATTAGATCCTCACTAAATATGCCGTTAATCAATGGAACCAAAGAATTAATGGCAAATTCATCGTCATAAAACGTTAGGTCGTCCGTTATCTTATATATCAAATATAACCCAGTTTCCAAGTCATTTATGGTCTCATCATTCTGTCCTTCATTCTGGAGCCGTATCAAATTATTCCTAACAAGTTCACACAATAACGAGTAAAACGATAATCCTATCATGGAATAAAGCAATATAAACAATTCTGCAACTTGGTTTCTATAATGTGAGAATTCTTTAGTTGCAGCGGGGAATAGTCTCATCTTTTTAAAATATACTTGACTAATTTCATGAAATATTGCATCTCGAGTTGAATTATATTGAGAAAGCGCTTCTTCATTAAAAACGATGTCTCTAATGGCTTCCGCATCATCAATGAACGTGTTGGCAAATTCTTCCCAGAATGCAAGTAATTGTTCACTAATTCTTTCATCTTCAGTTGGGTTCCCAGGACAGTTTGTTAATGTCACGATTATTCGAATGATTTGAGTTGTCTTTTCGGATACCACTGTTCTCGAAAATGAAACCAAATTCGATGATAGATATGTTATTAATAAATTCACAAAATTTTGAATTTCCAGTGAGTACATCTCGTCAAATTCAGGATCCACAAGGATTGTATTGATGAATATGAACCCAAAGTTGGGTTGTTCAAATAGAATATTTATTAAACTTGGTTTGAACCTCGTTAACATTCGTGGAATATTATCAAGAATTTCTGTTAATGCTGTAAATGACTTATTGTATATTTCCATTTTATCTTGCGGTATACTCGTTTCATTCCCCAACTCAAATTGCTTTAATAAATACGTTACAAATATCTCCATATCATCTCCATATCGTTGATCGGAATGGTTCTCCGCAATAGATATATATGTGATCCAAGAATTCAAACAATCTATTGATAACAATTGCAATTTCTCGGGAAGGATTTTTGATTTTTGATATAAATCTTCATATACTGTTTTGAGGTGTTGAAAGATTGTTTGGTGGATAAGTGAATGTAATTCAGGGAGATAATCTGTTTGTCTCGACACTTCTTCTACTATAATGGATAAAAATGTTATTAATAATTCATACTGTGTTTCGTCTTGAAATTTATTAACTATATTCGGTAACTGAGTAATTTGGATATCTGGGATTTGTAGCATGTATGACAAAAGGGTACAGACTGGATCAACAGTAAAATTCTGAAAGTAATAAGTATAAATCAAGGCCAAATTACTTAACAACTTCCTTACAACAAACAAATTTTCATTAAACACATCAGTATTGGATAATATTAGGACATAGTTAAGTATTTCGTTAAACACAATGTGTACTTGATCCTTCAGTATAACATGAGTATTAATATAAACAGTTAAAGTCAACGCACCAAAATACTTAACAGTCTTATCTGGATGATTTAATAGTTCAACACCTAGTTGATAACCTTCATCACTCTTTTGATAGCCCTGTAATCTTTCCTGAATGGAAACAATTTGGTTGGAATCATGGGTTGAATAAAGGAGTGTGATTTCCTAAAACGTTTTCAAGTTAGTATGTCAATTTGTTCCTAAATCAACAGCGAATTCTATGAGAAACTCACACACATACCTCAATAATCTTTGAAGTATCCAAACTGCAATTGGACATGAGTCGGATCGATCAAGTAAAGTTAATAGTCTGCAATCGTGGCAACAGGATTTGCAATGAGATTTGGTTGTAAAAAAGTTCGCTCGGATTTCCATCTCTTCACACAGCAGAATGAGAAGTTCGCACTGGGCGTAGTTTATAGCGATTCAATTGATTGATCCAAACCATGAAATGAGACGACGATCTTTAGAAGACGGACAATATATTCAATGAATTGAATTGCACGATTATAAACTACTGAATAAAGCACAATTTCTTGCAATGCAACCAGATTTTTTGACAGGGGATTATTCTTTAAGTTCTACAGAGGATAAATCTCTCGAAAGTCGTTTCACAGGAATGGCACATATGTCAAGAGGTACCAGCTGTTTCGATCTTCTTAACTGTTTTCTCTAGAAACGAATTCACAATTCTAACAGTTGGTCTCCACTTCAACTATTGATCCCGATCACAAAATATTGTTAGGGGATTCCTTTAAAGTTCATTGGAACAGTTCTCCGTAAATACGGCTACAAAATCTGTTCTGAGTTATAAAATAGCCGTAGGAAGACCAAGAGTCGCAATGGGTTACATGGAACATTGACATTGATTCAATGCATGTTTTTAGAAGAAGGTAGCGCAGACGACCCAACGCAAAGCTGAGGTAATCGGAGATATTTAATTTACAAAAGAACACGCCTTTTATGTTAAACCCCTTTGAAATTAAACTTTAGGTTAAGTTCAATCCTTAATTAATAAATCAATTCGAGGGAGTTTGAACCTTGCTTCATCTTTCTTATTGAAAATATTAACACCTCCGATGGAACTTGATATCGAAATTTCATTTGCGATAGAGCCTGAGCGCAAAGTGGCTTGAAAATGGAACATTAGAGATTTTTTTCATAGTGAACTTATACCAGCCATCTTTTCAGATGGCTAATGAAATGAGAAAGAGCGAAGTCCCAAACTTTTATACGCAGGACCTATTATTATTTTGCTAATTAAAATTTTTTTTTTTCATTTTTTTTTCATTTTTTTAAAAGAAAAACTTTTTTGGCGTACACTTTCATTATTCACAAGGTATAGAGACGATTATAGGGTAATTACCCATGTTTCGAGGCAATAGGCCTACTTCTGCGTTGAAAAAATTGAAATTGACGGTGTTATTGTAGAATTTCTGTGTGACTTACTTCTTCTGACATATTTTATTGTACAATAAACTATTTCGTATATTTTAAATTACCTTCATAAAAGAATCTAAAATTAATTAATTTACAAATAGATTTTCATCTATTTTATTTCTTACTCATCAGTTAATTGTTGAGAAAATATTTTTCTTAACACTTCCTGAAAGTCAGGGTAATCATAGTTAAATCTCTTTAAGGTTAAAGTAGATTCTAACTATTAACTTCTAGTCTAACAGTATAACTGTTGACTAAAGCTTATCTCATTTCATGGGTATCTTGGTTTAAACTGTTGGGTTACCCGCATCATTCAACAGTTATGGCCGAATTCTATTAAAATTTGAAACCCTCAAATTTGTTTTTTTGCTGCCATTTTATTTCCTAATTTGGCATTAAAAAATAATTAGTTTCGAACCTCGCTCCTATGCCTAATGAAATTGCAGATTCCCTTATTGTTGCCACCAATGGTATAAAGATGTTGTAACTATGAAATATAAATAATACTTTTATTTGCCAAGGGTAGCCCCATGGGGATAAGGCAAGAACATGAAATAATTGTCACTACCAAGCATTTTATTTTGTAGAAATAGCTTGGTTTAGCGAGCAAGGAATGACCCCCTCCATTCATTCATACACACAAAACATCAATTAATCATCTGACTTCTCCGTCCATTTTTTTCTTCTTCCGCACAAAGCAAATCGCAGAACTACAGTTAGTAATCCCGTTCTCCCTTTGATGCCATCGTGTACATAGAGAATGTATACCCCGTTGTTTAAACAATGGACACCTTTAATTGTTATGCCCGATAGCCATAGAAGCGCAACTTACTCAAAATATTCGTCATTACTAACTATTTTACTACATTTTATTCAGACTATTTAATGTGATCACTATCCTTCCTTCGTTCTTTTCTCTTTTAAAGTTTAGTAACATTACATTCCATTTATTTTACACCGAAAAATAAATTTAATCTTTTTAATCTTCAACAACTTCTTCCTTCATTCGTTCTTCGTTGTCCACCAACATCATAATCATCATCATTGAGTATCATCATCACCAACTTGATTATTTAAACTTCATTTTCAAATAAAAATTAAACTTTTTTAAATTTTTATACTTTTTCATTCCCATCCTTTATCTCGTGATTGATTTAAAATATATTTATTTATTCCAATCACTTTTTTATTTTGATATTCAAACAACTACTGAGAAATAAGTGATACAGATACAACTATCAACATGTCAAGAGTTGCCAGAGCACAATGTGCTAATTGTACTTGTTCTCCAGGTTTATTATCAAGAGCTAACAGAAAGTCGATCAATTTTGCCAAAAGAATTTCATTAACTAGATCAAATACTGGTGGTTATCAAAGTAGTTCGAGAAAGGGTTCCGTTTTTACCCTTAATCCGGCCTCCTTATGTTTACCCGAAGCTAAAGAAGTCAACACTTGTAAGCGTTTAGAATCCTTACGTAAACAAATGGCTTTACGTGATTTAGCTGTTTATATTATCCCATCTGAAGATCAACATCAATCTGAATATGTTTCCCCTCATGATCAAAAGAGAAGTTTCATTTCTGGATTTTCTGGTTCTGCAGGTGTTGCTATTGTTACTAGAGACTTGAATAATTTTAGTGATGTCCCTGAGGGAACTGCTGGTTTATCTACCGATGGAAGATATTTTGCTCAAGCTACTGATGAATTGGATTTTAATTGGTTATTATTAAAGCAAGGTTCTAAAGATCAACCTACTTGGGAAGAATGGACTGTACAACAAGCGATTCAATTAAGTTTAGATTCTGGCTCTACTGGTAAAATTGGTATAGACCCAAGATTAATCACATATAAGGCCTACCAAAAAATTAATTCAATTATTGAAAAACAAGTGGCAAAACAACCGCAAGATAAAAAAATTGACGTTGAATTTGTACCTGTTGCTGATAATTTGATTGATAAAATTTGGGAAGAATTTGAAGAATTACCTGTTGGACCTACTGATAACGAAATAAAAGCTTTGGATATAAGTTTTACTGGACAAGAAACAAGTGAAAAGCTCGAAAATATTAGAAAAGAATGCTTTAAAGATAATGTCGAAGGTTTAGTCGTAACTGCATTAGATGAAGTTGCTTGGATTTTGAATTTACGAGGACAGGATATTGAGTTTAATCCTGTTTTTTACAGTTTTATGATTATTACCAAAGATGCTAATAAATTATTTATTGATTCCAGTAGATTATCTTCAGAGATTATTGAGAAATTGAAATCGAACAACATTGAAATTTTACCTTACTCCCTGTTTTATTCCAGTTTAGAATCCATATCAAAAGAATTCACAATTAACAACAAACAATTCTTCGTGCCCGATAATGCAAGTTGGGAAGTCGTGCGTAACTTAAAATGTTCTTTCACGTCCGGATTATCAGCAGTTGAAGAGCTCAAATCAATCAAGAACCCCGTTGAATTAGCAGGAGCCAAAATAGCTCACCTCAAAGATGGACGTGCATTGATCAAGTTTTCCGCCTGGTTAGAAGATCAATTAATCAACCAATCCGAACTCATTGACGAAATCGATGCAGATGATAAGCTCACTGAATTTAGAAAACAAGAAGACAATTTCGTTGGTTTATCATTCTCAACCATCTCGGCATCTGGCTCCAATGGTGCTATAATTCACTACAAACCAACCAAGGGACAATGTGCCATGATCAATCCTGCTAAGATATATCTCAACGATTCCGGTTCCCAGTTCTTAGAAGGTACAACCGACACCACTAGAACCTTCCATTTTGAATCTCCAACTGAAGACGAAATCAGGAACTACACTTTGGTCCTCAAAGGTCATGTCTCCCTTGCAACCCTCAAATTCCCTGAAAACTCAACTGGAAACCTCATCGACTCCATTGCTCGTCAGCACTTATGGAAATACGGTTTAGACTATGGTCACGGAACTTCTCACGGGATTGGGGCTTATCTTAATGTCCACGAGGGTCCTATTGGAATTGGGCCTCGTCCAAATGCCGCCAAGAATGCGTTGAAGCCTGGACATTTGATTTCGAACGAACCAGGCTATTATGAAAACGGAGGTTATGGGATCAGATTGGAGAATGTGATGTTTGTTAAAGAGAGTGGTTTGGAGTATGCTGGACGTAAGTTTTTGGAATTTGAAACTGTGACCAGAGTGCCATTCTGTAAAAAGTTGATTGATGTGGGTTTGTTAACTGATGACGAATTGGCTTGGGTGAACGAATATCATGCAACTATTTGGAATGAATTGGGTGAAACTTTTGAAAAGAACAGTTTTGTTTATAAATGGTTAAAAAGAGAGACTGATCCTTTGGCTAGAGTTTAAAAGAACTTAGTTTTGAATACTATATTTACGTTTTTATGTTTTATTTATACTTCTATAAAATTAACATCCTTTATATTCTATAAAAGGTCTATCCGTTTTTGTAATATCGATTTTACGAATAAATGCAAATATGTTCAGCTTACTCTTCGAACAAAATCTGGATCTCTTCAATCCTTCTCTTTCGTCTTTCTTCTTCTTCTACCGGTCCCACAGCCTCACCCATCTTCTTCTTCCTCTCTTGGATCTTCAACATCTTAGTCTCAATACTATTCTCCATAATAAACCTCACAACCTTTACAGTCTCATTCTGACCAATACGATGGATTCTATCAATTGCCTGTTCTTCAATACTTGGGGACCACCATGGATCCATCATGAATGCCCTAGATGCGGTAGTGAGGTTCAATCCCACTCCTCCGGCTTTCAAACTTAATAATAATACAACCACTCTTCCATCAGTGATGGGAGCGTTGAAATCATTAAGTAGCGTTTGTCGTTCTTGCATATTCAACCTTCCGTCGAATTTGTAGACTTTAAACTCAGTAAGCGGTTTGAGTTCGGCGTGGATTAGGTCGAGATAAGACGAGAATTGGGAGAAGACTATAACTTTCAGATTTGGACTTTGGGTTTTTATAAGGTGTAGGTGTCTCGTTAACGCTTGAATTTTGGATGAAGATCGATTGGGGTCGTGGAGGTAGATTTGGAAATTGAATGATGAGGAAGGTTGTGCTTGAGTGTGAAATCTGATTTCGTTGGCTGTCGTAGGTTGCTTTCGCAACCGGAAGAGTTTATACTTCGATATTGGTTGACGACAATTCGGACACTTCTTACTCGTTGTGGCATTGTCAGTTCCGTCTTTAAAATCCAAATGTTCCAACAAACACGAAAGGCAATAGGTATGACCACACGGTGTAATTGTCATCTCTCCCATAGGAATCGGTGCTGTCGTACATATCGAACACTCACTCTCTGCGACATCCACCTTGTCATATAATCCGTACATAATCTTTTTCACCTCAGTATCATTTTCAAATTTGACATGCTGCTGTTGGTCCTCTTTAATCCCCTTCAAGAAAGACTTCATTTCCTCGTCCAGTTCCATCTCAATCACGTCATCGTCCATCTCGTGAGCGCCACCTATTAAGTCCATATGACAACAAACTTGCCTCAATCTTAAGATATGGGTTAAAATTTGTGTGTATTGTCTCAACAATTGTCCCGACTTCATTCCTTCACTAAACGAACTCCTAGCACGTTCTTTAAACCAATTATATAATTTCTCTTCTTGTTCATTGAATTTAATCTCTTCGATTACGACTTCCTTCTCGGGCAATTCAACCAAGGGTTTACCATCCTTGCCCTTCATATTCTTTGTCCGTCTCAAAAAAATTGGCTCAAGAATCGATTTTATAATATCCAAAGTCTGTGAAATCTTCTTTTGTTCAAACGGTAACGTCACAAATGTCTTCCAATATGAGAAATTCCCCCATGGATCAAGTTGTAAAAATTTTGCAAGCGAATAGAGATCATCCAATCGATTGACAATGGGTGTACCTGTCAAAATCCATCTTCGATCCAGTTCGAGCTCATACACCGATTTGGCCGTTTTTGTATTACGATTACGGATATTATGCCCTTCATCAAGAATAATTCTGAAGAATTTGACTGAATATAGACCAATTTGAAGTAAATTCCCCTGGAAATCTCTATTTTTAGAAATTCGGGAAAACTCATTCAAGATGGTTCCATAAGTGGTTAGCATTACAACTGGGATCTTATCATTATTCTTCTTGTTGCATAGGGAATACCTTAAGTTTGTCTCGACGTCATCTCCATAGTAGACTCGGCAGGTATGATTTTTGTTATTATTACAAGAATCAAATTCTTGTTTCCATTGAGACAAAAGTGACATAGGCACAACTATCAACGTTGTCCTTGATGCATAAGGTTTCCTCCCCCTTTTAGTGCCATTATCAAAATTTTCCAAATCGTAAGGAACTGAATTCACCAACGCCAATGTCGAGATTGTCTTCCCCAATCCCATCTCATCTGCTAAAATGCCCCCTCTTAAACTATGCTTAATGATCGGTATTTCAATGGATAATTCTCCATTATACATGTTCGCATAAAAATATTTCTCGGGCTGAGAAGGAGATTGAGTTTGCGTTGTTTGATCATCCTGAGCATTGTTTCCAAATGAACGATCGGAAGGCCATTTATACCTCCTCCAAAGTGGATTCATGCTCC
This sequence comes from Hemisphaericaspora xylofermentans, assembly GCA_002105455.1. NCBI lineage: Eukaryota > Fungi > Ascomycota > Pichiomycetes > Serinales > Debaryomycetaceae > Hemisphaericaspora > Hemisphaericaspora xylofermentans. The sequence continues at coordinate 35,411 of NDXA01000056.1, read as the reverse complement.
CTGATTGTTCCTGTTGAATATTCAGTCTACGTTGTGTCGTCAATCCATCATACTCACCGGATAATTCGTCCAACATATTTATCTCGTTTTCTCGAGTTAGCATCCATGATAAACCATGTTTTTGATATTGTCTTAAATTTAATTTGAAGTTTTCTGATGGTGGATTCGTTGTTTCTGGTAAACTATCTAACAATTTCGATTCATTATTGGCTTGATAAAATTCTCGTAATTGATCAAGATTTAGTTTATGTTGATCATCTTCATCTTCTGATTTCTTATCGTCGGAATCGGAATCAAGATCTACCGCATCTTGTGAAGTGAGTTCCTCGTCAACTGCGTCCTCTTCACGATCGTCGTAGATCCTTAGTGGTCGTATACGCAACCTCTCAAATAAATTAGATATTGCAAATTGACGTAATCTCAAAGCAGCTTCACCCTCAGTTTCACTTGGAAAACTAAATCCAGTCTTGGTTGCTTGTTTCTTTGAGTTCTTCAAATTAGACAAACTCTCATCTTTAAACATATCGATATTTTTAACAAACCCTGTATTTTTCAAGAATACATCTATTTGAACAACGAATGAATCACCAATACTTAACCTTTTTTGAGTCTCGACTATTACAGTGGTCTCAAATGATGCAATATTTAAATCAATCAACGGGGAAAATATTCTTGTTAGATCTTCAGGCAATCTACCAATCTCACGTTGTTGTTCATCAGAAGTACATAATCGAATAATTGAACTTGTTTGCATTGTCGATTTTTTCGGTATTAATCTTTTGACGTGTAATTTGGTGGCATATTTTAAAGAACGAACTGTTGGTCTCGTAGCCATTGCTTGTACATCAATTGTACCTATATATTTCTGCCATTCATTCTTCTTGATTTCTTCCTCGATTGTTTGTGTAGCTAGATGCATTCTCTTTTCTAGCGATTGAAGTTGGGTTGGTATATCTTGGGAACTTGGCCTTTTGGCATTTTTCTTTTGCAGAGGAGGAACAACAGTGGCTACATGCTGTTCTCCCGCTTGATGCATGTTACCATTTTGGGTTTGTAATAATTGATCAATATCAGGTGGACAAGTCAATAATTCTTTGGTTGCCAATTTGACGCAATCAGGATAGTTGCCAAATTTGTCATATAAATATGAAAGTATAACAGGCGATATATCTCCCATTGCCGATGTTAGTTGTTGGTCAAACTGAGGTCTTGGTATTTGCAGTATTTGTAGTTCTACTATAGATGGTTCTGATTGGATTGGTTCATCGTCCAGCAGATCCTCATCATCAATGACAAATAATGAGGAATTTTGGTCTGTAGTTGCAAGTGAAGAAGATGTTGGAGGTGGTGTTATAGGTTTTTCAGTCACTTCTGAAGGCTGCTCTTCTTTCGGTACAAAGAACCTCTTCTTCGTAATCTTCATTAGATTGATGGCTTAATTAATCATATAAAGTGAAGTAGTACTTTGGCAACACGTCTGCTTGATGTCCCAAAAAATTTCAATCAAATTGAGTTTTAAGGCGCGTATTTTGGTGCACCTTACTGGTCTGAGTTAAGCTGTTGTGCGATTAGACTTAATCAAATGCTAGAATACATCAGAGAATGAGAATATTTATAGTGACTAGAGTCTTAAGAGGAAACAAGTCGAGGATATCATTGAACTGGGGAGCACTTTTTATTTACCTGAGGTACGGTGTATGTATATTTTTATAATTAGAATTCTGCAAACATAATTTGGTTACTTTTTTGCTGAAAGTTCGCAAAAACCGATTGCTTCATGGGAACTTCCAAATATTAACACCGAGAAAGGTATATAATACTACAACGACGAGGGATATCAAATATTTAGAAGGGAAGTAGAGAATATAACTACTTGGAGTATTTCTATACACTCATCTTCAACCTTTCTTTTTGAAATAGAAGAAACGTTGTTCCGCTATTGACGCGGGTCGAATTGCAAGATCGTTATAACTAATGGCAACAAGGTTGTTGTCGTAAATGTTGGTAGCTCCATTTCAGATAGGCTTGGTACCAAAGATGTCAGAGAAAGCAATTCCTAAAAGCAACTTAAACCAAAATTCAGTTACGATGAGATAGCGCACGCTTCAGTTGAAAAGCGTAAATTAAAGAGAAAAGTGCAAGTTGTGATATTTCACGATCTTCTTGACAGTAGCAATGTGAATGCATGGCGTGGCTCTATTAATCTATTAAACTTTTGTCTATACTTTGCTTCGAAGATTTTCTTATTGTACGTCTGCTTCTCCCGAATAGTCCTTGTTGCTGGGGTGGTACTTAATTGATTTGACGACTGTCCAAATGTACTAAATCACACAACTCCCCACTTTGCTTGAAACCATCTAGTACAGAACAGTGACCCCACAGCGCTTAGTAATTTGTTGAGTTGTCTACCAGAATGCCTCGGTGAGTCCTCGAACCTTGTGGTGTTGCTCTTTTTAATTTGCCTTGAAATCTAAGAATAATAGAACTAATTTTCTCTACCTACGTTATGTATGTTGTGGAGGGCATCGTGGCTAAGAGTGGTGACAAATAGAGTAGTAGAATTAATTCTCGGAAGAATTATTCGAATAAAGAAAGAAAGACAGCCAATTCTTATGTATTTATATATGTAAAATAGTGAATATCCAATAAGATTCAGATCCTATCGCCGTGTATATGTAATTAGAGTTTTTAGTTTTTAGTGAGTGGTTATGCATGTCTAAAAATGGATGCAAAAAATTCTATTGCCGTAAACTCTTTTTCCTTTGTTGTTTCCCCACCAATCTACACCCTGAACCGTTATTTTACTGCACAATGGACCTTCGTTTAGTAAAAGCTGCATTTAATAAACAATGAAAGGAGGAGAAGTCTGTAACATAGCTGTACGGGGAGAGGGCGTGTAAGTCGACTCAATTCTATCGCCGTTCGTAAAACGTACATTGGTGAATCGCAATTGCGTGCTCGGGCAATTGAAAGATACTCCGCACTAAACAATAAGGGAAAGCATAATAGTAAACTAAGGTAAAAAATAGTCGTTGTCTAGAATATTGCCTAGGAGTAAAAATTGATCTGGTGCAAGGTGTTGGTTGCCATTGGTGATTAAATGATATAAGAAGTAATTGTTGGTAAAATTCAGTTCTTATGGGGAGGATCGCGTATATTTCCTAATTGGGAATGATTTGAACTACTAAATAAACAAAAACTCCTTTTTTCGTCCCCCAATCTATCTCTTCTTAATAATTTAAATTTATTACTGATTAGTCATACGCGAACTGACTGACTGACTATCTTTTATCTCTTTCTTAGTGACTAAATTAACCGATACGGCACTAAACGGGAAAACACAATTTAAGAAATTTTTCAAACAATTTCTCTCCACCTTCTTTAATTTTTATCTTTGTTTAATTTATTGCATAGTCATTTATTACTATAAATACTCAAAGATTTACTTATTTATTCCCAGAATCTTGAAAATTTCATCACATAGTAACAGCAACTAACGAATTAACTAGCTAACTAAAAATGACTTCCAACACTAAACCACACTCAAAGAACTTGCGTCACTTATTATCCGATGAAGCTAAATCAAGACAAAATTCACCATTAAAATGTGCTTTCAGATTCTTTGGTCAACCAGGTATGACCTTCTTAGGTGGTGGTTTACCTTTATCTAACTATTTCCCATTTGAAAAGATTACTGCTGATATCCCAACCCCATCTTTTGAACATGGTATTGGTGCTCCAATTACCGAAGAAAACAAGACTGTTATCGAAGTCTTTAAAAATAAAGCATTAAATGATCCAAAAGAACACCAAGTTGAATTGGCTAGAAGTTTACAATATGGATATACTGAAGGTGCTCCTGAATTGGTCAACTTCTTAAAAGAACATACTGATTTAATTCATAAAGTTCCCTATGAAGATTGGGACCTTGTTGCTACTGTTGGTAACACTCAATCTTGGGATTCTACTTTACGTACCTTTTGTACCAGAGGTGATTGTATTTTAGTTGAAGAATATTCCTTTTCTTCAGCCTTAGAAACTGCTCATGCCCAAGGTATTAACACTATCCCAATTTCTATGGATGAACATGGTTTGATCCCTCAAGCTTTAGAAGATGTTATGGCTAACTGGGTAGGTAATCAACCAAAATTATTATACACAATTGCCACAGGTCAAAACCCAACTGGTTCTTGTCTTGATGTTGAAAGAAGAAAAGAAATCTATAAAATTGCATGTAAATATGATTTCATTATTGTCGAAGATGAACCTTACTACTTCTTACAAATGGAAACCTACACAAAAGACAAAGCTTCTCGTGAAGGAAAAGCCGTCCATGATCACCAAGAATTCGTCAATGCCTTAGTCCCATCATTCCTTTCCTTAGATGTCGAAGGTAGAGTCCTCAGATTAGATTCCTTCTCCAAGGTCTTAGCTCCAGGGTTAAGATTTGGTTGGATTGTTGGACAAGCCACTTTATTAGAACGTTTTGTCAGATTGAACGAAGTTTCAATCCAATGCCCTTCCGGATTCACCCAATCCTTAACCAATGCATTATTACAGAAATGGGGTCAATCTGGTTACTTAGATTGGTTGATTGGTTTACGTGCTGAATACACCAAAAAGAGAGATGTTGCCATTGATACTGTTGATGAATTCTTCCCTAAATCAGTTGTTACCTATACCCCACCAGTCGCCGGGATGTTCTTCACTGTTGATATTGATGCGTCAAAACATCCAAAGTTCGAAACCGAATTTGGTCAAGATGCTCATAAAGTAGAAACTGCGATTTATGAACAAGCTATCAAACAAGGAGCATTAATGATTCCAGGATCTTGGTTCAAAGTGGATGGACAATCTTCTCCTCCACAACGTTTACCTACTAATAATTCCAAAAAGAATATGATTTTTTTCAGAGGGACTTATGCCGCTGTTCCTTTGGATGAATTGGTTGTTGGATTGAAGAAGTTTGCTAAAGCTGTTGAAATTGAATATGAATTATAAGAGGGTTCATACTATTGAAATGATATGTAAAGTTGTAAGTTGATTAACTATTTAATAGAAATAAAAATTTGTAATTAATACCAAATCCTTTGCGATCCTTGGAACTTGCTCATTTGATTCAAGGGATACCGCTATGTTTCGCTCCCTGTTGATCTATGTAGTTTAACTATGGGTAACAATTGTGGCTACCCAGGGTTAATCCTACACATGGTAGCGAATAGAACATGAAATGTCTTCAATATTTTATTTTGAGCGTCATGCGACATTCGTAACAAATGTCGCTTTATCTTTCACAGTAAACTTAAACACAATTAAAGAAGCAAGTGAAGCAATTAGCACCAATATAAAGATATTCTAATCAGATCTCACAATATATATAGATTGGCCATGCAGATACTAAAGATCCCATGGCTAGGGCATAAGAGTATGTAACCCATTAACTATTTTTGATGATTAACCGAGATGTACTAACAGACAACTCCTTGCAGCTGAGAATAAAAACATTGAATGTTATTCCGTCACCGTAAATAATGATGGAACAAGATTAGCGTCAGGAGGACTAGATGGAAATATAAAAATTTGGGACACCCACACCATAAACCAATTCTTCCAATTGTCATCATTGGATTCCAAACAACAAGCAGCAAAACCCAAGAAGGGCACAACCACTATAACATCTACCACCATCGAAAATTATACTCTCCCGGACCAATCCCTTCGTCGTCCACTATGCACCATGTCCAGACATAACGGTGTCGTTACATCACTTAAGTTCTCCCCCGACGGTCGATTTCTTGCCCTGGGATCCGACGATAAGATCTGTCTCATTTGGGAAAAAGACCCCGAGGGACACAATAAAGCATTCGGATCTGAAGAACAAGATATGGAGCATTGGACAGTACGAAGAAGATTGGTGGCTCATGATAATGACATACAGGACATTTGTTGGCTGCCTGATCTGAACTTATTAATTACTGTGGGGCTTGATAGATCTATTATCATATGGAATGCAATCACATTTGAGAGGATCAAGAGATACGATATTCACCAATCTATGGTCAAAGGTATAGTATTCGACCCAGCCAGCAAATTCTTTGCAACGGCAAGTGATGACAGAACAGTCAGGATATTCCGTTATTACAAAAAACTAAACGAATACAACAACTATGAATTTCAGATTGAACATATCGTAACCAATCCCTTCAAAAAATCACCCTTAACATCCTATTTCCGACGTATGAGTTGGTCCCCAGATGGACAACACATCGCAGTTCCGAACGCAACCAATGGTCCGGTTCCCTCGGTAGCAATAATCAATCGTGGGAATTGGGAGACTGATATTTCGTTGATAGGACATGAAGCTCCAGTGGAAGTATGTTCGTTCTCCCCCAGACTATTCCGAAATGACCCAACCTCTTCTAAATCAGAGAATTTCCATACTGTCCTAGCTACAGGCGGACAAGATCGAGCGTTGGCAATCTGGTCAACTTCCAATGCACGCCCTATTGTTGTATTGAGCGATGTGGTCGATAACTCAATTACCGATATTTGCTGGGATCCAAGTGGTGAAATATTGTATTTTAGTTGTTTGGATGGGTCTATTAGTTGTATAAAATTTGATAAGGGGGAATTGGGGGATATTGTAAGTCCCGAAATGATTGATGCACAATTGGTTCGGTATGGTGCCGATAGAGAGACATTGATCTTGCCAGAAAGTGTGGAACAGTTGGAACTTGAAGAGAAATGTAGAGGGAAAATAATGGAAAAGCTGGAAGAGAAGAAAAGCGTAGCATTAGTCAAGACAATACCGAATGTAGTTCCAACTATGAAAGTGAAATCGCAGATTACGACGACTATGAAACTTCCCGATACCACTTCTGCTCAGTTACGTAAACAAAATATTTCAATCACGAAAAGTGGGAAGAAACGAGTTGCACCATTATTAGTCTCAGGCACAAATAATACGTCTACCAATATCATTCAACAAGAATCGCAACCTCCAAAAAAGCGAAAACTAGCACAGACCAATACCAAACTATCCCAATCATCATTCTTCCTCCCTCGTCATGGTCTTGCCACTTCCATCCACGGTCTCCGCCAAAAAGAATCTACACAAGCACAAGTCCCCAATGAAGATGACCAAGATAATGATAATGAAGATATAGGAGATCATACTACCGGTACTACATCAACTAACGGGGCAAGCATATCCGAACAAGCATTAAAGAGACAGCAAAATAGACAGAAGAGAAAGGTAATGGAATTTAAATATCCTCATGCGTTCAAACCCATCACATCGCTTCCCGAATCCCTATTCTCCAACCTTGCGATCTTGAATCATGATGTGAGTAGGTTGTATAAGGCATATAATCAAGATAAAGAAAACATAACATCGGAAATTTCGTCAGGGAGTGCTTTGGATATAGATGAAGATCTATTATTCAGTGTTGTTTTCACCCAGGTGAAAACCCGAGCTTCCAAAACATCACCAGAACCAATCAAAGTCTCAATCGAGGTACGAAATGGAAAGCCATGGCAGGATAGTGATAGTGAGGCCGATACGAAGATCGACTTTGATGATCCCACTAGAGTGATAGTCTACGACAATGTTTCGGTTGAGAGGAGATTCACACTCTTTTTCCCATTTAGAATCCAACATGTGTTGCCTGTTATAATTTCAGACGTGCTTGAATATTTTGTGTTATTCTCGTTTCAGGGGACTATACAGTTCGTGTCAGCACATACCGGGTCTTATGTCTGTCCAAGTATTGAGATGGGGGAGAATGTAATCATGACGAGAAGTCGAGGTGGGTTTGTCTTGTGTCTAACCTCATCCGGGATCTTTCATGGTTGGGAACTCTCGGGAAGACGAGTGCGCAGTTGCATATCTAGTGTGTCTATTTCGGAGGTGTTGAATCAAATTGACGTGAATGTGGGAAATTCCGATAGAAAGAATGCTCGTGGTGGGGTGGTTATGCCGTGCGTAAAAGCTGTTGAAGTGGATCCTAGAGATGGAAGTCCATTGATCATGACAGATGTGAATTGTGATGTGTATGGATATTCCCGTGATTTGGAGTGTTGGGTCAAAGTTGTTGATAGTTGGTATTTTAATGTGTCTCCAGATATGATCAGGGAGAAGAGACGACAGTACGATGATGAATATATTGCAGTGATTAATAGATTGATTAATCGTGCTAGGTTGAGATATGATGAGGAGATGAGGTCACTGAAGATCTACAGCTATGACTTCAAAAATGATGATAATGAATTGAAAAAAGTAATGACGCAAAGAAGTAAAGAACTTATAGATTTAACTAGTTAGATATAGATATAGAAACCATTTAATTAACCTCAACTATCTTTTCTGACTTTTCTTTCTCTACCTTTGAAGGTATCACTGGTTTGGCCATAAATGGGAAACTCACCAAAAATATTACTGAGGATATAAAACTATTCACAGCATACATCCAAACTGTTAAACCTACGGCACCAGCTGGGAAAAATGGAAGTGCCAATACTCGTTCAACATACCAAGGGAACACTCCTTCACTAAAATAAAACAAATGTGTCTTTCTTGCAAATACTCTAAAGATCCATAATGGAAGAGTTGTAAGTACTGTAATAGCCAATCCAGCCAATTTGTTGATGCTGGCCTTATTTCCGGATACTGCTTCACTCAAATCTCCAATTTCTTTAGTCAATGCGTCACATTTTCTGTTCAATTTTGTCCATTTGGCATATTCATCCTGAGCACTAATACCTCTTTTTTGTTTATTAGTTTCATGCAATTCCTGTTTTTTGATATGTAATTGAGTGAAGTTGGGGGTAAGGTTGAACCTTGTGCCTAGCTTTATGTATGTTAACCAAATAAATTCTTGGATTGTTGATTTACCAATGGTTGATATCAATTGTTTAGTGAAGAGGATAATGAAGATTGAGATGACCACTGTGTAAGGATCAAAATCAATTGTCAACATTGCCATAGTTATGTATCTTTTGTGCGTTGTTCAATAGGTTAGTGCAATGTTTAATTGTGGTATGAACAGGGTGGTGGAAAGTTTGTGAGTTGATCTTTAACTGCGTGATTGGGCTTAACTATGAGAAGAGTTAACTGCCAACAGCAATCAGTGCCAACTGAAGGGAAAAAAAATTAAATTTTAAATCAACGAAAAAAAAAAGAAGAAAAACCAAATAAGCTAGAACGGAAGAGAGAAAGAAAGCCCAGGGCTATTTATCATTCATCGTTTATTGTAGGAAAAGCTAGATCAAATAATTAGTGCATTACCATATATAACTATAGGACCATCCAACATAGCATACTTTAAACATTTTATTCATTGATTAAAACAAAAATCAAAAAAAATCATTTAATACACACTCACACACACTTCACACTCACACTCATCGCTTATCATGCCAACCGATCAAGAAGAAGAAGACTTTAAACCCTGGATAGAACAATTTTGCGGCTTATACGGCCATGATTACTTTGTCCCCGTTGCACAGGAATTCATTGAGGATGATTTTAATTTGACCGGATTATCATCACAAGTTCCATATTATAGAGAGGCGTTATACACCATATTAGATTATCAAGTAGAGACTAGAGAGGATGTGGAAGCAGCAGCAGCTACTTCAAATAGCAAAGACGCTAAGAATAGTAATGGAAATAATAATCGCAGTAGCAGTAATAAAAAATCATCGTCGGCGACGGAGTTACCAAATAAGGCATTATTAGCTCATTCTGCTGAGTTATTATATGGGTTGATTCATGCAAGGTATATCATTTCCAAACAAGGTCTAACTGCTATGGCATCCAAATTCGAAAGAAATGATTTTGGTTCTTGTCCAAGATATTTCTGTGATGGGATGCATTTAATTCCGGTCGGATCTACTGATATACCGGGTCAAGAAACTGTCAGATTATATTGTCCTTGTTGTAATGATATTTATGTACCTTCAAGTTCAAGATATTTAAACATAGATGGAGCCTTTTTTGGAACTACTTTTCCAGGATTGTTAGTCAAGATGTTTCCAGAAATTGAAAATCAATGTAAAATAAGAATAGAGAAATTTAGTAAGAATGATTTCGGATTAAAATTATTTGGATTTAAGGTTAATGAATTAAGTAATAGTGGACCAAGAATGAAATGGTTAAGAATGCATCCGAAAACTCCCGAAGAAAAGGCAGAATATGAAACCTGTGAATTGGGAGTACCTAAATTCATACTGGATAACAGTGATCTTGATGATGAGGATGCAAGTGATATGGATGATAGCGAAGGAGTAGGCGAAGGGGACGATGATGATAGAACGATGGCGAGCGAATGAAACAAAATAAAGTTGTCTTTATAACTATTTACAACAGATATGTATATTACTTAAAGAAAGAAGCAGAATGTCTTTGCATTAATAATATTAATAACCGACCTATAATTCCTAATGAGTCAAATGAACTGGCTTTCCAGGTTCCCAATCTTTAATTGCATTTAGAATATTAACCCAATATTTCAATTGTATTGCAAGCATAATTAGCTTCTCCCAATCTTTTGAACTCTCATTAACAATCTTTTCAATTTCCTCTTCACATTCTTCAATTCTTGTTTTATTTTCACCTTCCAATCCTTCAAATTCCGATTCCAGATTTGCCAATTCCAATTGTTCATGAGCCTCCAATACCACCATTAGCATTTCCTTATATGCTAACGAATCTTCCATCGATCTTTCTTGATACTCACTAATGATTCTTTTAGAAACGTCGTCCTGGGTGATATCCAAATGATCCGGATGATTTAACTTTATATAATGTGCAATTCTTGTATATGGATTTTTCAACGTAACATATGCACGATTTATCACTGATGAAAAGTCGTGATGTTCACCATGTGCTCCAGATTCATTTCCCTGTAGAAAACTTGAACCAATCAATACATCCGGGTGGTTCTCACTTTGTAGTTCACGATATTCTCTCCGTAATGTTCGTGGATTTATGCAGAATGAATCCCTAGGTGGGCCTCCTTGCGGGAAACATTTAGGAAATAATTGGAAATATGATGTGATTGGGCTAGCGGTGGATGCATATCTTTGAAAGATGGTCAATTGGATAGGCATACGCCTTCCTAGCAATGTCCGAAACATCGTTGGGACGGTATTCTTAGGAGGAGATTGGAAAAGAAGATGATAGAATTGAATATCAAGAAATGAAGCAAAGAAAAAATCACAGTGAAATTTCTTTTCCGTTTTGGAGGATTTATTCTTTCACGATGTAAAGGACTCATTAATCATCAGTCTTACAGTTGAGTTGAGTAGGGCATCATGTTTAAGAAGCGAACAGTGAAGAGCAAAGACAGTGAAATAACAGCCAAGAGGAAACTCCAACAAGATCAAGATGAAGCTGTATCATCTGAAGAAATCAGAATCACTAAGAAACCTTTGTTACGAAAACCAGTCCAGGCCGCACCCAGTATAACGCAACAAATGAGGCGATCAACAACACCAAAACCAAAACCCCAAACCACTCAAGAAGATTCTCAAGACCAACATGACGACCATCCCAAATTATCCAAAAGTACAATCAAAGCGCCGCCCAAAAATATTAATATTACTACTATAACTGATTTCCAGCCTGATGTGTGTAAGGATTTTTGGCAAACCGGTTATTGTGGTTATGGGGATACGTGTAAGTTCCTACATATACGAGATGAATCACGACAAAAGAAGCCAATCGAAAAGGATTGGGAGAATGTTGGTGGTAATGAAACTAAGCGAAAGAAGCATACTAGCCATAGTGAACTGGGGGATGTTGTTCCTTTCCGATGTGTAATCTGTAAAGATGATTATAAATTCCCAATACGAACCCAATGTGGTCATTTGTTTTGTAAGTCATGTTTTTTGGATAGGTATAAGACGAAGAAAAGGCTGGGTTGTTTTATTTGTGGAGAGGATACTAATGGGGTTATGATACCAATACTGAAATCAGAATTGGAAAAGTTGATAGGTTGAAACTCGTACGTTGCTTCTACTTATTTAATAGAATAATGAATGTAATAAATTTCTGGGATGATTTTTAGGTAAATGCAAATATCCTAGTTACAGTCTTACACACCTTACGTGCGATACTTAACTAAGCGTTGGTATTTCAAACTTCTATTTGGTTATTTTCTTGTTATGCAAACTCTTTGAGTGATCTTTACGAGAAACCCCAGTATAGGTTAACATAGTTAAGTAAAAATATAATTTTAATTAGAAATGCAGTTATGGGAAAGATCACACTAGAGGATCCAGAATGTCGATATTTAGTCTTAATATGAGCAGGTTTGCATCAATCGTCCTAGCCGCCAAGTTGGTAACTTGGGCATTCCATAGTATTTTTCTCAAGCTAAATTCATCGGAGAAACAAACATATTATCCGAGCTAAATATGTTGAACAAAAGAAATAAAATGACATAGTATCCTGAAGAAAATACATTTCTTGGATTTATCCAATGAATCAGGTTTTCTATATAGTCTTTTGTATAACCTTATATAGCTTTTCCTTAATACTACAAGTACAAAAAAAGACATACCATGTTCGAAATCATAACAGACTTACTAACGACTATTTCCAACGCAAGAATCAAATGAATGTGGGATTAAATTCCAAAAAAAAAGGAAAATAGGGGGTTTGGTTGTTCAATTCAGGTACATACCACCGTACCAGTAGAGGGGTGAACATCCGAGATCTATCTAGTCTACAATAACTTTAAGTTCAAATGGCATCGCTTTTGCTCTTCTATGGTTCACAAAATATAATAAATGAATATCATCACAAGTGCATTAACATTAACGCAGAAATCATTGAGCTAAAAAATAAAACTAAATATTTTTTCGTTTGGGGTAATATAAATGACTGCAAAAATGTATTCGTCATTCAAAGCTATGAAGTCAATATAACGATCCTGACCTACATCTTCAACCCTAGTTTTGAACATGTATTTATATGTATGTCAAATTCACTAAATAGATAAATCCTCTTATAGATGGCTTTTAGTTCTCTTCAAATCTAGCTTGCAAAAAATATGCTTTCACTCTCACACATAATATTTCTAGCGTTCATATTCCTAAATTATACAGTATATGCATACAGTGGAATTACCCAACCCATTCAACGAGGTGGATCGTTTGTATCTAATCAGGTAATAGTAGAGGAACTGGAGATATGCTCACTTATTGATGTTGGATTATTTAGTACAATGGGCGTTTTCGAGAATTTTGGTAAATCCTATTACTACAACAATTTTCCCAATCTTGATTTCCACTTCCTGGGGGATTACCTAATGAATTACGGTGAATATCACATAAATACGAAAAGCACGAACCAATTGTCAAATCTGATTACTTATACCCTGATGACAAATCTGGGAAATGGATTGCTTACCATATGGGTTTCCGCCGCAGTAGGTTTCAATATTGATATTAGCTATTTCAACAACGAAGGTACTGCTGTGTTCTGGGCCGAAGGTGGAAAAGTAAACTTGCAGCATTCTCAGTACGACAATAGCGGAACATTCTGTCTCAAAAGCTTTTTCTTTGCCTACGTGTACACAACAGAAACTACTGGCTGTATCGTTTTACAAGATTCCGAGTTAGAAGTTCGAACTACTATATTTTCTAATACCGTATGCTTTTCCAACTCAGAATCCCTGATAACCTTGACTTACCCTGGACCGACGAACCCGATTACCATATATCAAATGCTTCAAAACCAGGGATGCATTACGGTGGAAATTCCTAGAGCTGCCAATGCGGTCCTCCAATATCTGAGCCGGTATTTAGAATTAGTTTCCCGTGGAAGAGTAGAGTATCAGCTTGATCTAGGAGTCGGATACGACGTTAATGACTTTAGTATCGAGATACTAGATTCAGGAACTCTCAAACTTTGTTACACTGGTTTAATTGAAGAACCGCCTTGTCCTTGTAGTTGTCCAGATATTGAAAACTATGCCCCGGGTATGGATCCCGAAATTGTTACTACCACTCTCCCGGAAGGGCTTACTGCTTCACTCATAATCACTACTATTGGCGAGCAATGGACTACAATTACGACCCTTTTTGAAGAAGTCACAACCACATCTGAAGACCCTACAACATCTGAAGAATCTGCTGCTTCTGAAGAATCAATTACATCAGACCAATCTACCATCTTGGAAGAACCAGCAACATCTGTAGAATCAACAACAGTTGAAGGCTCAACATCTTGTGAGGAGTCTATCACATCAGACGAGTCTAGTACCTCGGAAGAACCCGGTACGGCTACAGAACCACCATCGTCTGAAGAATCACCTACTTCAAAACCAACAACTTATTCTAAGGAGTCCAGTCCTCCAGAAATAAGTACCGTGGACCCATCTTCTTCTGAACAAACGAGTATCGCCCAGTCAACTCCTTCTGAAGACATTAGAACTGAACAATCCAGTGCTGAAGAATCAACAAGCTCGGAAGAAGAATCCAGCACTGAACCAACAAGTTCTGAGATACCAACCACAACGGAATATTCAACTAGTTCCGAGATAGGTACTTCCTCTGTTGAGTCTACTAACTCTGAAGAATCAGCAATCTCTTTGGAATCCACTACATCAGACTCTAAAACTACATTCGAAACTGCAACTTCCATAGAATGCACTTCCGGGGAATTCACCTTATCAGAAGAGTTAACCACTTTCCAACAATCCACTAGTCTTGAAGAATCTATCTCTTCAGAACTTTCTTCTGCAATTGAAACCCCAACGATTTCTCAAGAAACAGCAACATCCGAGTATTCAAAGACGTCTGCAGAATGTAGTATCACTCCGCTGTGTACTACATGTGAGGAATCAAGCTCTGAATCAATTACTTCTACAGAATCAAGCGGCTCTACGAAGACAACGATATCCGATGGCCCTACATCTCATGATCCAAGTACCTTGGAACAACCCAGTACTATTTTAAGCTTGTCTATTTCTACTGAAACAGAGACAATCATCTCTCAACATGCCGATTCTAGTACCACAGGCCCACAACTGGATCACCCAGAATCCAGCACGCAACAATCTCCTCAACCATCTACTGAAACATCACCAGATCCTACCCCTGAGCCAACTTCCTCCAGTTCACAAATTGAAACGTCAGCGATTACGCAGCCAATAACAACGACTGTGACAAAAACAATACTTAGTACGATCACAACCAAAACTACAATAACTACTGCATTGACAATTACAACCAAGCGCACAGTAACTACCCGTACAAATATACCGGTTCCAACAGCAATTTCGACCACAGGGACCATTACTACTTTGGTCACTTTAAGTACCGTTTCCCCAGTTACTAGAATTTCGATCGATCCCGCAAATTCGACTTCTACAACAGTTGTTACTGTCACCCTCCACACCGTTGCCTTTACTACGGCATGTACAACTGTTGCTTTTACTATCTTCACAAGTACGGTACTTGTTCCAAAAATACTAACAAGCATTGCTAAGACCGTTGTGATTGGTCCATATACCACGGAAGTAGCCACTATCATTACAACTCAAACATCAGAAACAATCAAAAAAGAGATCCTTACAATAACTGCACATCCAATTACTTTCAATTCAATTCTTGGTGGATCAACTCCAGCTATCACTGGCACGATTGTCCCGATAGCTGAAACGGCTATTTGGTCTACATCCTTAACCACGGATAAACATGAAAATGAAATTACAAAATGCCACACTTCGACTTTGCTCACTACCTGGGTAACTGTAAACAATGAGACGACGTATGCAAAGACCCCAGGTGTTTCTGAAGAAACTACTTTTTTTAATCCTATTGAATCGCATACTATTGCTCCAATTGAAGGATGTGGTATCCAGTGGTCTGAACGATCAATTTTAATCCGTATTATTATTTCATCTCTTGGTGTCTTAATGATTTGAGTAAGACGAAAACTTGATATTGCATTGATTATATTTTGCAATATTAGTGCATATACCAATTATTCTTTAGTGTAGTTATGTAGTTTCAGTTTACGTCATATGATTGTATCACATATGTTTGTTCTTGTATGTAAACCAATTTCAAGGAAGTACGAAGGAAAGTGCAAAAGGGCTAGACTGTGGAGATATCTACCTTACCTCTGTTACTATCGTTTCTACCGGTCCAGCAAATTCCATTCTACCACAGTTGTTGGTGTTACTATCCACACGGTTATATTTACTAAAGAATGTACAAATGTTCCCAATGTCGTAACAACTTCAATACCTGTACCAACAACCACTATTATTACTATTCCATTTAGAGCAGAAGGTCCAATTTAAAATTCAGGGACTATATTTCACCTCCATTGAAGGGTCTATTCTGAAACTATCAACTGCAGATTCTATCAAATAATGAAACGAAAAGATGAACATCTGATATTTGTGATTGTTATTTTTTTCATAATGGATTCATAGATCACAGTCCCTTCATTGTTTGCGATAAATTCTTCTATGCGATTGTAACCATCTATTTGGAAGATTAGTCTATCATCATGAAAATAACAAAAATTTACTTTAGCCGGTTCTTTGTTAAGTAGAGGTGGGATTTTATTAAAAAATGGGGCAACAGCGAGTGACTGGGCTCATGACGCAGAAGCTGCAAAAAATTGTGCATAGCTTTCCACAATAGTTCTCCGTATTCTGACAAAGATGCGAAATTAGCTATCCTCACTTGCTGAATGAAGTGGTGGTCTGTGACAACTCTATTTATTCAGTATATATACGATCTAGGGAGCTGTAACTAAGCAAATCAACCGACGAATACATTCCGATGAATGAGTCCTGATGTTAGGATGTCATTTTCTAGGAAAATTGAGTGTTCACCAGAGGTACAGAAGCTGTCATGAATTTTGATATTTTCAAATGATAATAAAATTAACCGTGTAATCGGTATTATACAGATAGGGTGTAGTTCTAACTAAGGTACGGCAGAAGCATTTTCCATTTCCAAGTCTAGAGATCGATCGTTCAGTCAGATGTTTTAATTGACAAGTAATAAAATAAAATGATGTCATCGTATATTTTGGTTGCAATTCATGTCATCTCCAGAATCGGCAAAGAAAGTACTGTGATTATTATATTTATAATGCACTAATGTAAACTTTTATGTTCTTATTGGTTGCAACCTGTGTACTTGAATCTTAAGCTCGACCACCACCCAACTACACTTCATACCTCTTTCATGTTAGTGAAAAGAACGTTGAAGCAGCTCAGAATAATCTGCAATTCCAAACAAGAAAAGAAATTCCACCAAATTAGTTGCAACCTGATCATTCGCAAAAAAAAAGAAAAGAATGAATTTTATAGTCACTTTGTTCGCTAATACCTTCTTATATTTTGAACTTTCGTGGTTTCTTAAATTTTAGAATCCCATTCATCGATGTTGTTAATATAGACGCATGTATTCCCTATATTTTTATCATTGATGCAATTTAAAAACATTCGATGAATGCATACAAAATAATACTTTAATGATAATCAAAAATCCACCTACAAAAAAATATTTACTCAACAATCAATTGCAAAATATTCGTCATAATAATATCTTATACCTGATATTAAAAATCTACGAAATTGTAGGTATGTGCAATCATGTCTATCTTCAAGTATATAAAACATCTCACATTCCTATAAACAAATAAGTAATCTCTGATATTAGTGTTGCATTAATATTAGGAACAAAGTGAAACCAATATGACCACTATCAAATACATAGCAGCTCTCTGCTTTACATTCGCGAATTATTTGGTCTATGGGTTCATGAATGTGGACGAACCTATTCAAAGGGGCGGTCAGTTTACTACCGATCAAGTTGCGATTGATCAGCTGGATATTTGGTCCCTTGTTGATGTTGAATACATGGAAGTGACCATGCTTCAAAATAGTGGAAGACTGTACTATTTGACAACATTTCCCAATCTTATGTTTCGTTACCTGGTCACCAATCTAAGAAACGATGTGCAAAGTTACTATAGTATCAACACAAGAAGAACAATGTATATGCCAAATGTTTTCGATATTCTGCAAATTAGAAATGATGGGATATTTACTATATGGACATCAGCATATTACCAATCAGAAGTTAATGTTCAATCAGTTGTAAACAATGGTGGAATCGCTCATAGAGTCGAAGATCAACAAGGTAAATTTCAGGTTATGAATTCCATGGAGAATAACGGGAGATTTTGTGTTACTCGGACAGACCTTACTATTCAACCAAATGACGATGGTGTTGGTTGTTTCAACTTAATACAAAGCAATCTTATATTTAATGGTTTCTCTTTGGGATCTCTGGTATGTTTCTCTGGTCCTGGATCCGTGCTTACCCTTTCGATCCCATTTCCTCCAAACACTATTCGGTTGCATCAAATGGCTCAATATGGTGGATGCTTGAATTTATGGGTACCAGATTCTTCCATCACAACCATTAATTACCTGAACCCATACCTACAAGTGACTGAATATCAGATAATATCTGATAGATTCCTACAAAAGCGAGCACCTCCAATTTACTACACGTTCGAGACCAGTGGTGGTTACAATCAATATAACTTCAATATAAACCCACTAGACCCACATCATGTAGAAATTTGTTATATGTCTCCCTTTCCCGAATATGATTGTCCTTGCGAATGTGATGAGTTGGAGGATTGGGCTCCTGGGGCAGACCCTGTAGAACAAGAAGTTGAACTACCAGATGGACCTACTGTTACGCTTATCATCACCACTATTGATGACCAATGGACCACGATTACTATATCCCCGGAAGAAACGACATCATCTGAAGAATCAACCACTTCTGAAGAATCAAGTACCTCCATAGAGCCATCTACATCAGTCGAATCCACTGACTCTGAAGAATCAACTAGTTCAGCAGAAAATTACACCGAAGAATCAACTTCATTAGTGGAACTGTCATCTGAAGAATCAACTACTTCAGAAGAATCAACCACTTCTGAAGAATCTAGAACCACTATAGAGTCGTCTACAACTGTGGAATCCACAACAGAATCAACTAGTTCAGCTGAATTTCCCACCTCCGAGTCAACTTCATTCCTTGAACTGTCATCTAAACCCAGTACGTCTGAAGAATCTAGCATCTCAGCAGATCCTACTACAGAATCAACCATATCTGCCGAATCAACACCTGAATCGCCTACAGCACCAGAGTCTACGTTGTACGAATCCAGCACTTCTGAGGAATCAACCGGTAATTCGGAAGCCTCAAGTGCCCCCGAAGAGCCTTCATCGAAAGATCCGACAACTGCAGAACGCACCAATGAGGAATCTACATCTGAAGGATCACACGTACCATCTGCATCAACTTCTGAGAAATCGAGTATCTCTACCGAAGATACAACATCGGCGGATTCTTCTGCTGCTAACCAATCTTCTGAAGATTCAAGAACCTCTGAAGGAACAACTGTTAACGAATCTAGCCGTGACCAATTCACCAGCTCGGGGCCTACAATTTCTGAGTCATCAACATTCTCTGATGCTAATACTGACGAGTCTTCCACAACACTAGAATCACCTGCTGCTGGAAAACCTACATCGGAACTTTCAACTTCTTCAATAGGACTTACAAGCGAAGAAACAGGTACTTCAAGAGAATCATCACAATTGGATGGATCAATGACTTCTTTTGATACGATAAATTCTAATGGTTCAACCACTTCTACAGACCCAACTTCACCACAATCTTCAAGAGCTGACGAATCCGACTCATCTACTAATTCTGGAGTAACCCAAATAACTACCTCGACAACAAAGGATTTTACAACAACCTCATCCGAATTACCCAATGCCGAGATAAACACAGAAGCTCCCGCTTCTGGAACTAGCGAAAAGCCAAACACTATGTCAACTGCAGCGTCAGAAGATCCCGTTGTGGGTACAACACGCCAGCACTCCACAGACTCTACAAATCACGAACTAGAACCTCAAGAATCTAGAAATGAAGAATTATATTCCACTTTCACAACAACGATCACAACAACCGTAACCACTATCACTGAAATTACAGGTGTCTCTACATTGACTACACAAACCACAGGAGTTTTGGAAACAACCGTTTTTACAGGAACCACATTTACTGCCGAAATATCTCGTACGACTAGGATAACATCAACCACTGTGTCAGCAGTAATTAGTTCTTCTACAGACCCTAATGACCCTGAAGCCACGAACTTTATTACCTTGACCAACCATCCAATCACTTTTACTACCGAGCTCATTACTGTTGTTCCTTCAATCATCATTAGCCAAGTCTCTATCCCAACATTTATCACTACTGCAATAGATACTGTCGTTACTAGTCTATTTACAACTAATCTATCAGCTACCTTCAAAACAGAGATTGTTGTTACCAGTACAATCACCAACCCTGAAAATACAGCCCACCCTGTATCAACACATCCTATAGAAGCGTCTCCAGACCCATTCACGCCAATCACAACCGAGTTTAGAACTACTATCAACAACAAACCAACTACACTCACATTTACCATTACTCCTACATCAGCAGCAACGCCAGCACCGTCCCGGGCTTCGGAAGTTGTTCTTACCACTTCAAGCAATGGACGTCTTATTATAATTACATTACCAGTAGATCCACCTGTGAGTAAAGAGAGTATGAACACACTTAGAACTCGGACATCCGATGGAACACTTACCTCAGACACAATTGAAACTGTTAGAGATGAAGATCGCTCATTAGCTCCAACTCCTGTTCAAACTATGTTCACAGTTGCTACGGATGGAACTACAACTGTTGTCACTACTTCAGGTGTACCTGATCCAAATGTTGAAATCACTCGGACCTATTTAACCACGGATGGAAATGGTAATGAAATTACAAAGTATTATACCACTACTTTTGAAACTACCCCAAGAGTAGTAAACACTGATGTTGCTGAAAGTGCTGCTTTGTCTGATCCTGGTGAAATGTATACAGTTGCACCTATCGAAGGGTCAGCTGACAACTTGTTCGACAAAGGCGTCCTCACTCGTGCCATTGTTGCATTGGCTTATATCTTGATTATGTGAAGCAATATGAGCTACAATTTGTTTTATGTACCATTAAGTGTACTTTTGGCGTTTGATTTTTCTTTATTTTGCCTTTATACATGTTTTTGTTATCTTTTATGTGTTTATAGTTCTACGATATATGATATCTATTTAAAGCATAAAATGAATTACGTTTATAACAATCTTCTTTGCCTTAAATATGAATTGAATCCTTGACATACTATATAAAAATCGTTGAAACAAACAGTGATACTGTGTTAGATGTCCCTTAAGAATAAGATAATATAGGTAAGGCATCCAGAGAAGTTTGCAAATTTAAAATTCAGTAGCTATATTTCACCTCCATTGAAGGGTTTGTTCTGAAGTCAAAAGCTTCAAATTCTATCAAGACCATGATGAGACTAATCAACTAAGATCTCACATTGTGGGTCTTATTTTTTTGTTAGAGCGGCAATGTGGGTCATTTCACATTCACTCTTTGTGATAAATTCTTTTATGCAATGGCAGTAATCTCTCTAACAGCTCAGACTATCATCATGAAGCTAAAAGAAAGTTTTCTTTAGGAGATGCTTTGTTAATTAGAACCCGGTTTTGTTACAATGGGGCGCTTCCAGCCAGTGATTAGGTACGTGACGCTCGGAGGCTGCAAAAATTGTTCACGGCGTTTCACAAAAGCTCGCCGTATTCTGAACAAGAGCGAAATTCGCCTCCCTCACTTGTTTCCCTTGGTGTAAAGCAGAGAACTATAGCAACCTTGTTTCTACAGTACAGATTTGGTCTAGGGACCTATAAATTGGGAATCAACATTCTAAATCATTCCAATGGAAGAGTCCTGATGTTAAGATGTTTTGTTGGTAAATTGACGGTTCACCAGAGGTACCGAAGCTGTCATGATTTTTGACCTGTAGAACTGATAATAAAATTAAGCCTGTAACAGCATTATATAGATACAATGTAGTTCTAACTTAGGCACGGCAGAGGCTTTCCGTACCTTCAGATCTAATGTTTCAGTCGGTTGTTTTAATTCACATGGTATAAAATAAAAAAGACGTTATCCTAATTTTTTTCGTTGCAATCCTTGTGGTCTCCACGAGCAACAAAGAAAGCATGTGTATGATTTATGTTTATGATCCATCAATATTCCTACAATTTTATGTTGTTATTGGTTGCAACTGTGTGTATTTGAATCTTTACCTTAGCCAATAGTCAACGATGCTTTATACGTTTTTGATGTTAATGAAAACACGTTTATGCAACTAAGCATAATATGCAATCCATAAAAGAAACTCCACCAAATTAGTTGCAAATTCATCATTAGCAAAAAAAGAAAGGAAGGAACAATACATCGCTTTCTTCGCTAATAGTAAAAAAAAAAAGCTAATCCTTTCTAGTATTTGGAACTTATTTAGTCTCTTAAACTTTGACTCCATGAATCAAGGTCTTCAATCATACATGCATGTATTCCTTATAATTTTATGGTTCATTTAGGAATTTATTACTTGTACACTTCTCTATAGTACTAGTTTTATACACACCAAATAAAAAAAGACTGATGCGAAACAAAAAAAAAACATTCGATGAACACATGGAAAATAAGGCTTTAATGAAAATCAAATTTGTGCCGACGAAAAAATATTTCTTCATTAATTAATTGCAAAATATTCGGCATCTTAATATCTTATACCTGTTTACGAAATTGTAGCAATGTCAATGCTATCATGCCCATCCTAACATATATAAAGGAAGTCATATTCCTCTAAAGAAATAAGCATTCTTTGAAAATAGTCGTCCATTAATACTACGAACAAATTCAAACTAAAATGATTACTATCAAACACATAACAGCTCTCGGGTTGATACTCGTGGACTATTTGGTGTATGGGTTCGTCAACATAGACGTGCCTATTCAACAAGGAGGTCAGTTGATTGCTGATCAAGTGGAGATTGATGAAATGGACATTTGGTCACTTGTTGATGTTTACGACATGGAAGTAACCATGCTTCGAAATAGCGGAACACTGTACTATTTTACTACTATTTCTAATCTTTTGTTTCGTTACCTGGTCACCAATCTAATAAATGATGAAGGAAGTAACTATAACATCAACACAAGAAGAACATCGGATACGCCAAATGTCTTTGATCTCATGCAAGTTCAAAATGATGGAACATTTACACTATGGACATCGGGAGATTCTGTATCACAAGTTAATGTTCAATCAGTTTTAAACAATGGCGAAATCGCTCATATAGTCGAAGGTCAACAAGGTACATTTGAGGTTACAAATTCCATGGAGAATAACGGGAAATTTTGTGTTACTCGGACAGACCTTACTATTCAACCAAATGATGATGGTGTTGGTTGTTTCAGCTTAATAGAAAGCAATCTTATATTTAATGGTAACACTTTAGGGTCTCTGGTATGTTTCTCTGGTTCGAATTCAGTACTAACCCTTGCGAACCCATTTGCACCAACTATTAGGGTATATCAAATGGCTCAATATGGTGGATGTTTCAATGTGTGGGTTCCAGATTCTTCCATGACAACCATTGAATATAACGAACCATTCCTACAGGTGACTGAAAACCAGATGGAATATAATAGATTCCTACGAAGGCGAGCACCTCCAGTTTATTACACTTTCGAGATGAGTGGTGGATATATTCAAGATAATTTCAAAATAAACCAACTAGACCCAAATTATGTCCAAATTTGTTATATGGTTAGCTTTTCCGAATATGATTGCCCTTGCGAATGTGGTGAGTTTGCGGACTCAGCTCCTGGGGCTGGTCGAATCCAACCAGTGGATCCAGTTCATCCAATTGAAGTCAATCCACTGCACCCTGAGCCAGAACCAGCAATACCAAATCCTGCTACAGCACATCCTGTGGAAGTAGCAACATCAAATCCCAACCGAGGAAATCCTGAGCCAGAACAAGAATCACCAATTCCCAGCCCAGAGGAACCTATGGTAGATCCATCACTAGCTCCCCTTCCAGTCGGACCTACGGATATAAGTATCGAAACGGGTACTTATGAGTCCACAACTTCTGAAGAATCAACTCGTTCAGCTGAATCTACCACCGCAGAATCAAATTCATTAGTTGAACTTTCATCTGAACCCAATATATCTGAAGAATCAACATCTGAAGAATCATATATATCGTCTGAATCAACGTCTGAAACAACGTCTGTGAAATCAACTACCTCCGCCGAAACTGCCACATTCGCAGATTTGACTAGTGCTAACCATCCTTCTGACGATCCAACCACCTCTGACGGATCAACTACTAACGAAACGAGCCGTGACCAATCCACAATTTCGGAAATTTCAAAGATTTCTGACTTATCAACAATCACTGATGGTTCGTCTACATCCCAGAAATCTTTGACATCGGATCCTGCAAATACTGAAGAGTCCTCCACAACGCAAGAATCATCTGGTTCCGAAAACACTACGTTTGAACTTTCAACAACTTCTATTGGCCTTACAGGTGAAGAAACAGGTACTTCCGGAGAATCATCACAATTGGATGGATCAACGACTTCTCTGGATACCATAATTTCTGATGGATCAACCACTTCTGCAGACCCAAGTTCAGCACAATCGTCAACATCAGACGACTCTCACTCGGAAACCAATTCAAGAACATCTCAGACAACTACATCGGGAACAATGGATTTTACAGCAACAACATCTGAATTACCAAATACTCAAACAAACGCCGACGCTCCGGTTTCGGTAACTAGTGGTGAACCAAACTCTAAGTCAACTGAAACGTCGCAAGAACCTGTGGTGGGTTCAACAAGCAAGCACTCCAAATACTCTACAAGCCATCAATTGGAACCTCAAGAATCTAGCAGTCAACCAACATCTTCCAAATTCACAACAACGGTGATCACAAGCTTGTCCGACCATCCAATCAAATTTACTACCGAACTAACTAGTGTTGTTCCTACAACCAACACTAACCAAGTCTCTATCCCAACATTTGTCACTACTGCAATGGATACTCTCGTTACTAGTCTAGTTGCAACTAATTTACTCATCCCATTCACAACAGAGTTTAGAACTACTATTAACAACACACCAACTACAATCACATTTACCATTACACCTGCCTCAGCAGCCACTCCCGCAACATCTGGTGCTTCTGAAGTTGTTCTTACCACTTCAATCAATGGACGTCTTATTATAATTACATTACCAGTAGATCCACCTGTGAGTAAAGAGAGTATGAACACAGTTAGAACTCGGACATCCGATGGAACTCTTACTACAGACACAATTGAAACTGTCAGAAATGAAGAGCCACTAGCACCAACTCCAGCTCAAACCATGTTCACCGCTGCTACTGGAGGAATCACAACAGTTGTCACTACTTCAGGTGTGCCTGATCCGGATGTTGTAATCACTCGGGCCTATTTAACCACGGATGAGAATGGAAATGAAATTACAAAGTATTATACTACTGCTATTGAAACAACCCCAAGAACAGTAAGCCCAAATACAGATGTTGCTGAAAGCGCTTCGTTGTCTCATCCTGGTGAAATGTATACTGTTGCTTCTATCGAAGGGTCAGCTGTCCATTTGTTCGACAATGCCATCCTCACACATGGTATTTTTGCATTGGTGTATGTGTTGTTTATGTGAAGCAATATGAGCTACAATTCGTTTTAGTTATTAAATAGAATTTAGCGTTTGATTTGGCTTTGTTTGCCTATATAGTGTACAAGTCTTAGTTATATATTATGAGTTTATAGTTTTACGATAAGTGTTATCTTTTTAAAGAATGAAAAGTGATACGTTCATAGTAATCTTCTTTGAATTAAATATGGCAAATTATATAAAAATTGTTCCAACAACAGTCGTACTGTCTTAGATGTGCCTTAAGAATAAGGTAATATAGGTAAGGTACGCAGAGAATTTAGCATATTTAAAATTCAGTACCCACATTTCACCTCCATTGACGGGTTTATTCTGAAGTTATACACTTCAAATGCCATCAAAACCATGAAGGGCCTACTCGACCAAAGTCTGTCCGAATTAGTTTTTTAGAGCGGTAATGCGGGTCATATCACATTGAATGTTTGTGATAAATACTTTTATGTGATGCTAACTATCTCTTTAATCGATTAGACTGTCATTATTAAACTAAAAGAAGGTTCTCTTTGGGCCATAGTTTTGTAGTCATTTTTGTTCAGTACGTTTTGTATTTCTAATAATGGAAATTATGATTATTAGTTTGATTGGTTGTAAACTTGGCTTTGCTTATATTTTGTGTATTCGTCTAATCCTAGAGAAAATCTTTAAAAGATATTGGATTCCCACTAGGTAAGTTTTTTAGTTTATACAGTTTCTTAACTAATTACTATATTAGCATCCTTTTTAACTAGAACTATTCAAGTTTTATTAAGGGTTATCAGAATTCGGCACTTAGTCACACATAACGTTTCGAAAAGTAATTAATTTGAACTGGGATGACCGTTTAAATAGTATACACATTACAAACCTATCTGCAGATACATAAGAAGATTAACAGCACGTTGTTAGTTAGAATTAGCCTTTGTCACAATGGGGCGGTTCCAGTGAGTGACTAGCTACATGACGCACGGAGGCTGCAAAAATTGTTCACTTCTTTCCACAATAGTTCTCGGCATTCTGAAAAACATGTGAAGTTCGCCTCCATCATGTTCTATCTGTGATCAAGTTTTATTGATCTATTTCCTATTGTTATTTTTATTGATGTTTGCAAGATTATTTCACGTGTGTTAATCGTCTAATCTCAATAAAGCTCTTTAAACAGTCTTGAGATTCTTCACGTTTTATATTTTATAGTTTTTGAGTTTCTTTTGTGTAATCAATCAATATTTTACTTATTTGTTTATTAAGACCATTTTTAGTTATTAAGAACTTTATTAGTTTATTTAGCGGTATCCAAGACCAAATTAATAAGTGAACTGAATTTGCAGGTATTACCGCTTACAGAAGTCACACCCTTAAAATATTAAAAGGATCAGAATTAGAGAGATAAAGAACAATCACTTGCTTCCCCTGGCGTGAAGCGGAGATCAATGACAACCTTGTTTATACAGTAGACATATTATGTAGGGAACTATAAATAAGGAAATCAACAAACTAATTCATTCCTAAGGAAGAGTCCTGATGTTAGGATGTGATTTTCTACTAAATTAGTGTTCACCAGAACTACAGGGGCCGTCATGAGTTTTGACATTTAGAACTGATAATAAAATTAAGCCTTGGACGGTATTATATAGATATAATGTAGTTCTAATTAAGGTAGGTCAGCTCCTTTCGGCATCTTGAGATCTAACGTTTCAGACAGGTGCTTTAATTCGCACGTCATGAAATGAAAAAGACGTCATCCTAATTTTTTGGCTGCAATTTAAGTCAACTCCAGAATCCGCAAAGAAGGCACGTGTGTTGTTATATTTATGATCAACCAATAAACCAACAAGTTTATGTTCCTAGTGGTTGTAACCTGTGTATTTGAAACTTAATCTCAACCGACAGCCAACGAAACTTTTTACCTTTTTCCTGTGAAACAAAACCGTTGATACAACTAACTGTAGTGAATAATCCATAAAAGAAATTCCACCAAATTAGTTGCAAATTCATTCCCAAAAAAAAGAAAAGAAAAGAAATGTAATTAATTGATCAATTTGTTATATTAATACTACAAGTAAAAAAAACACTAATGCGGTCTCCTGGATCTCATCAAAACCACTGTGGTCCCCGCGACCTAAACACAACCATTTAGGAATTTACAAAAATCATTTTGTTTTGTGGGTTTTGCCATCCATTGAATCAGGTTTCCTCTTTTGTACAACATTATATAGCTTTTCGTTAATGCTACAAGTAAAAAACAATAAAGCATTGAACTTACTTAGTTTCTTAGCTTCTAAGATTCCATGAATAAGCGTTTTCATTATAGATGCATGTGCTCCTTATCATTGAAAAATTTATTATATTTATCTACACGTTCTTCTATATACTATCTAGTTCTAAGTCAAGTTTTAGTTTTACATAAACGCCACCATAAAAAAAATGATGTGAAACAAAAAAAACCATTCGATGAATGCATAGAAAATAAGGCTTAATGAAAATCAAATTTGTGCCGACGAAAAAAATACTTGTTCACAACTAATTGCAAAATATTCGTCATAATAATATCTTATACCTCATATTAAAAGTTTACGAAATCACAGCGATGTCAATGCTATCATACCCATCCTAAAGTATATAAAATAAGGTTTATTCTTATAAACAGATGAGTAATCTTTGAAAATAGTCGTCCATTAATACTACGAACAAATTCAAACTAAAATGATTACTATCAAATTCATAACAGCTCTCTGGTTAATACTAGCGAATTATTTGGTCTATGGGTTGGTTAATATAGACCAACCTATTCAAAGAGGTGGTCAGTTTACTGCTGATCAAGTAGAGATTGGTCAACTCGACATTTGGTCACTTGTTGATGTTGAAGACGTAGAAGTAACTATGCTTCGAAATAGCGGAAGACTGTATTATTTTACTACTGATAATTTGTTTATGTTTCGCTACCTGGTCACCAGCCTAATAAATGATGTAGGAGGTCAGTATAATATCAACACAAGAAGGACATCGAATATGCCAAATGTCTTCGATATCCTGCAAGTTCAAAATGACGGAACATTTACTATATGGACATCAGGGCTTTCCCAATCACAAGTTAATGTTCAATCCGTTTTAAATAATGGGGTAATCATTAATAGAGTCGATGAGCAACAAGGTACATTTGAGGTTACGAATTCCATGGAGAATAACGGGAAATTTTGTGCTACTCGGACAGACCTTACTATTCAACCAAATGATGACGGTGTTGGTTGTTTCAGCTTAGTAGAAAGCAATCTTATATTTAATGGTAACACTTTAGGTTCTGAGGTATGTTTCTCTGGTTTTCCTTCTGTTCTAACACTCTCGAAACCATATCCCCCAACTATTAGGATATATCAAATGGCTCAAAATGGAGGATGTTTGAATTTATGGGTTCGAGATTCTTCCGTCACAACCATTGAGTACTTGAACCCAATCCTATATGTGACTGAAATCCAATCTGATAGATTCCTACAAAAGCGAGCACCTCCACTTTACTACACTTTCAGGACCAGTGGTGGTTATAATGCATTTAACTTCAATGTAAACCGATTAGACCCAAATCATGTCGAAATTTGTTATATGGCTCCCTTTCCTGAAGATGATTGTCCTTGCGCATGTGAGGGGTGGTTGGATGACTGGGCTCCTGGGTCTGACCGTCCCCAGCCATCTGAGCCTGAGCCTATCCCAGATAATCCAGATCCACCAAGTCCCGTTCAACCGGAACCTATGCCAGATCCAGGACCAAATCCAGAGGAACCCGTGGAAGAGCCTCCAGAAGGACCAATTCCCGATCCAGCTTCATCAGAAGAATCGACAACTTCTGAAGAATCAACCATCTCTGAAGCATCAACCAGCTCTGAAGAATCAACCACTTCTGAAGAATCAACCACCTCTGAAGAATCAACCACTTCTGAAGAATCAACCACCTCTGAAGCATCAACCAGCCCTGAAGAATCAACCACTTCTGAAGAATCAACTACCTCTGAAGAATCAACCACTTCAGAAGAATCAACCAGCTCTAAAGAATCGACCACTCCTGAAGAATCAACAACTTCTGAAGACACAACTATTTTTGAGGAATCAACCACTTCTGAAGAATCAACAACTTCTGAAGACACAACTATTTTTGAGGAATCAACCACTTCTGAAGAATCAACCATTTCTGAAGTATCAACTACCTCCATTGAGTCGTCTACAGAGGCTCCTGAGCCAGAACAAGAATTACCAATTCCCAGCCCAGGGGAACCTATGGTAGATCCATCACTAGGTCCCCTTCCAGTCGGACCTTCGCATATTATTATCGACCCCGGTACTTATGAATCTACAACGTCTGAAGAAACAACCGATTCAAGTGCCTCTGAAGAGCCTTCATCCAAAGATCCGACATCTGCAGAACCAACTAATGAGGAATCTACATCTGAAGAATCATACGTATCGTCTGAATCAACGTCTGAGGAATCAAATATCTCTGCCGAAGATACCACATCCGCGTATTCTACTACTGCTAACGAATCTTCTGAAGATACAAGAACCTCCGAAGGCTCAATTGTTGACGAAAGTAGCCGTGACCAATTTACTTCGGGAACTACAAAAATTTCTGACTCGTCGTTACAGGAACGTACGACATCTGATCCTGCAAATACTGAAGAGTCGTCCACAACACAACAATCATCTGATTCTGAAAAATCTACATTTGATCTTTCAACTACTTCTATAGAACATACAACCAAAGAAACAGGTACTTCGGGATCATCATCGCATTTGGATGAATCAACGACTTCTGTAGGCGCAACTTCAGGACAATCTTCAACACCTGACGATCCTCACAGAGAAACCAATTCTGGAGCAACTCAGAAAACAACTTCGGGAACAAAGGGTTTTACAACAACTTCATCAGAATTACGCGATGCTGAGACAAACACAGAAGCTCCCGTTGCTGGAACTAACGAAAACCCAAACTCTATGGCAACTGCAGCGTCAGGTGATCCTGTTGTGGGTTCAACAAGCCAACACTCCACAGACTCTACAAGCAACCAATTGGAACCTCAAGAATCTAGAAATCAACAAGCATATTCCACTTTCACAGCAACGATCACAACAACAGTACCTACTAGCTGTGAAATTACAGGTGTCTCTACATTGACTACACAAACCACAGGAGTATTGGAAACCACCATTATTACTGCAACTGCATTTACTACCAAAGTAACTTGTACGAATTGGGTAACATCAACCACTGTGTCACCAATCATTAGTCTTTCTACAGACCCTACAGACCCTGAAGCCACCATTACTGTTACCTTGCCCAACCATCCAATCACATTTACTACCGAACTTACCAGCGTTCTGCCTACAATCATCACTAAGCAAGTCTCTATCCCAACATTTATCACTACTGTAGTGGATACTGTCGTTACCTGTCTATTTACAACTAATGTACCAAGAACCATCAAAACAGAGATTGTTGTTACGAGTACAATCAACAAGGTTCAAAACACACTGCCTTCTGTACCAGCAACTCCGGCAACATCTGGTGCTTCTGAAGTTGTTCTTACCACTTCTATTAATGGACATCATACCATAATTACATTACCAGTAGATCCACCTGTTACTAAAGAGAGTATAAACACAGTAAGAAGTCGCACATCCGATAAAACTCTTACTACTGACACAATCGAAACTGGTAGAAATGAAGATCGCTCATTAGTTCCAACCCCAGTTCAAACTATGGTAACAGCTGCTGCTGATAGAACTACAACTGTTGTAACTAGTTCAGGTGCATCTTATGCCGATGTTATAATCACTCGGACCTATTTAACCACCGATGAAAATGGAAATGAAATAACAAAGTGTTATACCACTGCTATTGAAACTACCCCAAGAATAGTAAGTCCAAATAGTGATGTTGCTGAAAGTGCTTCTTTGTCTCATCCTGGTGAAATGTATACTGTTGCACCTATCGAAGGGTCAGCTGTCCACTTGTTCGACAATGCCGTCCTCACGCAAGGTATTTTTGCGTTGGCGTATGTGTTGTTTATGTGAAGCTAATGTGAGTTATAATTGTTTTTATGTCCCACTAATTGTATTTTGGGCGTTTGATTTTGCTTTATCTACCTTTATAGGTTACAAGTTTTTTGTTATACTTTATGAGTTTATAGTTCTACGATAAATGATATCTATTTAAAGAATGAAAATTGCTATTTTTCTAATAATCTTCTTTGACTTGAGTAGTAATTCAGAGGTTGACAATTTATATAAAATTCGTTCGAACAAACAGTGCTACTGTATTAGATGTTCCCTAAGAATAAGATCGCAATATTCGTAATATATCCAGAAATTGATCGCAAAACGAAGTTTGCAAATTCGGAACCTATATTTCACCTTCACTGTAGGGTTTATTTCGCAGTTATCAACTCCAAATTCTAACAAAACCATGATAGAACTAATCCATTAACATCTCATACTTGTGCACGTTGATAGTTTTTCGCAACTGTAATGCGGGTCACATCTCATTCAACCTTTTTGATAAATTCTTTTATGCGAATCTAACCATCTCTCTAACAGATCAGGCTGTCATTGTGAAAATAAAAGAAAGCTTTCTTTGTGTGGCTCTTTGTTAATTAGAAGCCGGTTTTTGTTACAATGGGGAATGACGAGGTACATGATGCAGAGGCTGCAAAAAATTCTGCACGGCTTTCCACAATATATCTCTGTATTCCAACAAAGATGGTAAATTCGCACCCTCACTTATTTCCCTTGGCATGAAGTGGAGGGCTGCGACAACCCTATTTATATAGTATATATATGAGGTAGGGGTACATATACGACGTATGGAACTATAAATAAGGAAAGTAAAAGTCGAATTCATTCCAAAGGAAGACCTGATAGGATGTGATTTTCTCGTAAATTGAGTTTTCACCAGAGATACAGAACTGTCATGTATTTTGACGTTTAGCACTGATAACAATTAAGGCTGTAACAGTATTATTTAGATATAATAATATATGATGTAGTTCTAACTGAGGTACGGCAAAGGTTTTCTGTATCTTGAGATCTAACGAGGATTCAGTCAGGTGTTTTACTTAACACACTATAAAATAAAAAAGATGTCATCCTATTTTTTTGGGTGCAATTCATTATTTTTTTTCTTGATGCATGTCATCGCAGGAATGGGCGAATAAAGCACCTGCGTTTTATATGTATGTGATGCATCAATATTCCTAAAAATTTATGTTCTTATTGGTTGCAACTGTGTGTATTTCAATCTTAAAGTTAACCAACAACTAACGAAACTTTACACGTTTTTCATGTTAAAGAAAAATCGTTCATACATCTAAGAATAATACGCAATCCCGAAAAGAAATTCCAAGAACTTAGTTCCACACTCATCGTAAAAAAAAAAACATAGGAAAAAAAACAATCATAGGAACTTAGGCAAGAAAAGAAAAGAAGGAATAATAAGTCAATTTGTTCGCTAATGCTTGCTCGTGTTTCGAACTTATTTATTTTCTTAGATTTTTCCATGAACCAACGTTTTCTATTACAGAAGTATGTATGTATTCCTTATAATATTATTTGGAATGATGTATATACACACTTTTCTATGTAGTACTTAATTTTATTTTAAACTAGTTAAAAAATACCCATAAAAAATGATGCAAAAAACAGCATTCGATGCATAGAAAATAAGGCTTTAAGAAAATCAAATTGCGCCTTCAAAAAAAATATCTAATCTTCAATTAATTGCAAAATATTCGTCATAATAATATCTTAAGCCTCTTTACGAAATTGTAGCAATGTCAATGCTATCATACTCATACTAAGGCATAAAAAAGAACTCGCATCCCTAAAAACAAATATGCAATCTTTGAAATTACTCGTCCATTAATACTACGATCAAATTCAAAAGAAAATGAATACTATCAAATACATAACAGCCCTCGGGTTAATACTCGCGAATTATTTGGTCTATGGGTTTATCAACATAGACGTACCTATCCAAAAAGGAGGTCAGTTTATTGCTGACCAAGTGGAGATTGGTCAACTGGATATTTGGTCACTTGTTGATGTCTCCGAAGTGCAAGTAACCATGCTTCGAAATAGAGGAACACTGTACTATTTTACTACTACTCCTCTTCTTAGGTTTCATTACCTGGTCACCAATCTAATAAATGATGTACAAAGTAACTATAATATCAACACAAGAAGAACAAGGTTGTGGAACCAAGTTTTCGATATTCTGCAAGTTACAAATGATGGGATATTTACTATATGGACGACGGGATATCGCCAATCACAAGTTAATGTTCAATCAGCTTTAAACAATGGGGCAATCATCTATACAGTCGATGAAAAAAAAGGTGCATTTGAGGTTACAAATTCCATGGAGAATAACGGAAAATTTTGTGTTACTCGGGCAGACCTTACTATTCAACCAAATGATGTTGGAGTTGGTTGTTTCAGCTTAATAGAAAGCAATCTTATATTTAATGGTGACTCTTTAGGGTCTCTGGTATGTTTCTCTGGTTTTCCTTCCGTGTTAACCCTCTCAAACCCACTTCCGTCATCTATTAGAGTATATCAAATGGCTCAAAATGGAGGATGTTTCAATTTATGGGTACCAGATTCTACCATGACAACCATTAAATATAACGAACCATTTCTACAGGTGACTGAAAATCAGATGCTAGTTGAAAGATTCCTCGAAAGGCGTGCACCTCAAGTCTATTACACTTTCGAGACCAGTGGTGGCTATATTCAAGACAACTTCCATATAAATCAACTAGACCCAAATCATGTTGAAATTTGTTATTTGGCTACCTTTTCGGAAGATGATTGTCCTTGCGAATGTGATGAGGTGTTGGAGGACTCGGCTCCTGGGACTGACCTTCCAAATCCCGTGCCAACACCGTCAACCTTAACATTGAAACCTATCACAACACCCGGTAAACCAATTATCACCATAGAGCCAGGAATTCCTTCTCAAGATTATGTGGAAGTTACCGAAATTGACATCCCCGATCCTCCTCCAATATGGATTATGCCTTCATCTGTCGAATCCACAACATCTGAAGAACCAACTACTACAGTAGAATCTTCCACAGAAGAGTCAACTTCATTGGTTGAAATGTCATCTGAACCCAATACGACTGAAGAATCAACATCTGACGAATCGAATAGCTCAGTAGCATCTACATCTGAAGAATCCACCATAGCTGAAGAACCAACGTCCGAATCGAGTTCACCTGCAGAACTTACATTGGAAGAATCCAGCACTTCTGAGGAAATATCCATTAATTCCGAAGATTCAAGTACCTCCGAAGAACCTTCATCCAAATATCCTATATCTGCAGAACCGACTAATGAGGAATCTACTTCTGAAGAATCATATCTACCATCTGAATCAACGTCTGAGAGACCAACTACCTCGGCCAAAGCTACCACATCCGCGGATTCTACTACTGCTAACGTTTCTTCTGAAGACTCAAGAACCCCTAAAGGATCAGCTGTTAGCGAAACTAGCTGTGATCAGTCCACCGCGTCGGGAACTACAAACATTTCTGACTCGTCTTCACAGGAACGTACCACATCTGATCCTGCACATACTGAAAAGTCCTCCACAACGCAAGAATCATCTGGTTCCGAAAACACTACGTTCGAACTTTCAACAACTTCTATT